>JAPYYX010000443.1:0-59097 GCA_030522605.1 Cremastinae sp. B BG-2022a | reverse complement strand
TAATTCGAACAACAAATAAAGTTTAACTAAAATTGTCAGTAGCCGAAATATTAATTAAAAAATCAGGAAGATTTATTTTCCCCAAAAACAAAAATTTTTCTAATATCCACACGAAATTTCTTAATGTTCGTAATAAAAAAAATACATAAACAGCGCACTCGGGATACGAACAATATTGGCTTTAAAGTCCAAGTAAATATTTTTCCCGACTGAAAGTAATGACTCGTAAAGCCACGAATGAGTAACGATTGATATTAAGCCCTGGACCGAAGGGAAAATTGTAGGAGAGCGTGAATTAAAGGTAGAAAAGTTTGAAGGGAAACATCGATACGTACAGAAATGATTCTTCGCGAGCGGGGGGACGGACGGGAGCGCACACACGCGCACGTGACCGTACACATGTAAAGACCGTGGTAGGACAAAAGGGCCACGGGCACTGCGGAGTCGCGTTACTCTACTTTACGGGCACTCCGCCAATGAGGATTATGTTGCACGCTTTTATTGCAGCTTTTATTGAGAGGAGAGCGAGCACAGGGAGGGAAAGGGATCGCCGTGGACCGGTGCTATCTCGCCGGGGAGAAGGGTGAGCCCGGTTTTAGAACCGCACAAGTTACGCTCGCTGCCCAACTTCGCATGAATCGTTTCTGCGCTTCGTAAAACCTCCTCGTCGTTCAATACGAGAAAAAGCATCGTTCCGACGTGTATTGCCACGGCTCCCCGTTTTCATTCTTATCCTGTAAAAACCTGATACTTTTTATCGTGAATTCCGATCGAAACAGAAATAAGAAATATTTTTCCTATTAATCTCGATGAAAATATATGTTTACAAATTTTGTCTTCAATTTCGTTATTTGGTAATTTTTATTTCATTCAGATGTGTAATCAGTTGAATGGTGTTATGTTTTTTTAATAAAATTTATAAATATTTATTATTGATAAATATTATTTTTTAATTATGACATTGTTCATTGTTAGTGTTATATACTTCTTATTATATTTTTCAATTATTATAATTATAATAATATAAATTTATTATATAATATATTTATGATATTTTAGAATATTAAAGATTATATCATAATACAATATATCATTAATATAGATTAATATATATTAAATAAGAAATATTAGCAAAATTATAAGAATATGAACATTATACATTATAATTTATAATATACAATTAATATAATATACCTATTGTACAAGTATAATAAACAATTAACAATATTTATTATATTTCTATTACATAGGGGAGGGGGGGCAAAATGGTGTACTTAAGAAAAATTTCCGATTCCAAGGGT
The DNA here is from genome assembly GCA_030522605.1 of Cremastinae sp. B BG-2022a. Taxonomy (NCBI): domain Eukaryota; kingdom Metazoa; phylum Arthropoda; class Insecta; order Hymenoptera; family Ichneumonidae; species Cremastinae sp. B BG-2022a. Next base: position 57,796 of record JAPYYX010000443.1, on the reverse strand, counting down.
TTGAATATGCTGAATTTTTTGTTTTTTAATCCAAGGGTTTGAATATGCTGAATTTTTTGTTTTTTAATCACAATTGAAGGAAACAAATTCAATTTTCAACTGAAATAAAATTTTCATGAGAAAAAAAATTTGTTTCAGTTGTCAAAATGGCGGGTGCCTCTACAAAAAGTACGAAAAAAATTTTTTTCTCATAATTTGTTAAGTTATTATTAGCTTTGACGTCTGATTTCAAGTAATTAATTGATGATTTATATTCATTTTTGTTTAAATGTGTTTCATTACCAAAGAAAATGGTCTTTTTCGAAACGCTATGTTAATTGATTTTTCGCTTTAGTTTTTGTTTAAACGTATTTTTAAATCACCAAATATAATATTCTCAACAAATAAAAGACTATTTGATATTAAATTTTATCAAAATTTGAAATATTGTAAATTTTTACCAAATTTTTGGGGTACCCCGTTTTGCCCCCCGTACCCCATTTTGCCCTCCCCTCCCCTAATTATAATAATATTATTATATTATTAGTATTCATTTTTTTTACAAGGAGTTGAGGAATCCTTTTTACGGATACCCTCTAGCCTTGCGAGCTAGGGGGGTATGTGGGACTCCCAAAAAATGTATTCATGTATTCATGTATCAATGATAATATAATATTATAATCATATAATAAAAATATAATAAAATTTCTTCTAAATATATTTGCGAACGCTTTCTAGATTTTTAATAGTCACGAACGATACCAGGGAAGGATCTTAAGATCAAACGCTCGCCATTCAGCTCCCTGAGCAAATTAGTTCAGCGAATTATCCTCGTATCGAGCTTAATCAAATATCTCGGACACTCTTGGCGAGGCTCTCGAATCTATCCCGGGCGTATATATCGGGACAGAGGAAGGATATTACGGCTCTCCCGTTTTCATAGAAGTTCGGCTAGGGCGCGCGTCCGCCGCACGAGTGCCAAAATATTCCCCTTTACCATTTTGCGCCATTGCCAAAAGCCCGTATCACTGTCGCGAGTCGTCGGCAACCCTTCTCTCGCTCGAGTGTCGGATTAGATTTGGCCCGGAGTTTCGGACCCGATGCCGCGTCCACTTCATAATGAGTAGGGGAGTTCTTGGGTTTTCCATCCAACCGAATAGGTCAATCGCTGACGTCAGGACCTCGCGTTCGTTATGCTCGCTGGAAAAGGATTCCAGCGGAGTACACTGTCCAGCCCCGAGGCATTTTGGACGACTCTGAAACGAAGGGCCGAGACCCTTTATATATTTTCCCCGTTGCTTACGCTCGCGTCGTCCCCGGCTTTGCCCTGACGTGCCTCGAACCTCGTCCTTGCTTCACGATTGGTACGCGCATCGATACGTCAAGCCCAATAACCGAGACAATTATAAGTGGAAAGGAAGCTCCGAGTGACCCTCGCGTTTCGGTATTAGGAAAAATATAAAATAATCGTAAATGATGGAAAATGGAAAGAAATCTTGAAAATAGTAAATGAAGATTATAAAAAAAAGTTTCATTGAAAATTTAACATTTTATTAGACATTTTTAATTCCAGATAAATTTTAATAAAGTTTGATTGGGAGGACCTGATCAGGTTTTGATGTGAGGACCTGATCAGGTGGACCTGAAGATTTCCTTATCAAATCCTTACCAGCAATTATTTTCGAAATTATCGCAGGCAACTTGAAATGTGGGATCAGGTCCTTATCGGATATTATAGACGTAAAATTTTCTTATCAGATCCTGATTAGGAGTTAACTTGCAGAATGGGATTAGGTCCTGACTCCTTATCAGGTCCTTACTTGATTTTCTGTACTAGGTCCTTATCTGATTTCTTCATTTTTACCTCATTTCAGGCTTACTTTATGAAATTTTCAGTAATGAGCAACGTGTGGAATTTTTCGTTAATATTCTTTTGCAAAAAACAATAAACGTGTTTTTTGTTTATCTTTATTGCTACCAAAAACTTGAAAATGTTAATTTTTTTCAAGTTTATTATTTATTATTTGTTTTTTCTAATTATAATTTTTTAATGTCAGTGATATTAATTTTACAGGTGTGCACGTACGAAAAAATTATCAGCAAAGCAAGGACCTATTCTCATTCGATCTGCCTCTATTTTCCAACTGAAATGTAAAAGTTCCCACCGGAATATCCCTTAAATGTCGTTGATATGTTACGTGCCCTGTACATTCTCATCTTCTTCTTTTTGTTTTAGAACCCGTGGTAATTGGATTGGGACCCCATATTCTCGGCAAATTGGATTGTACCAGACAAGGAAAAGTAATATCGATTTTCTAATTGCACCGAAAATTATCAAAGTAACGAATCTCATAAAAAAATAACGAGATCCTGTTACATTTTAGAAATGTAAAATATTTTAAAAATTTCACTTTCGTTCTTATCTATTTATGATAATTTTTTCTTATTAATTGAAAAGTTTAATTTAATTTAATTTAAATATTTACGTACACACGCTATACATATAATTGCATGTATGCGTAGGACAATTTTCAGAATCGTTTGTTACCTCTGAATTCTAAACTACTGAAGAAATGCTGGACAGTTTGCACTTGCTGGGTTTATATTTCATGCGTTGTATCATTACGAAGGAGCCAAAGTCCCCTCTGGAAACGAATGAGACCGTACAACTGCGGTTATCCTTTGCCAACTTCTGTCTATGAAATTCCCTCGGTGCATGCCTTCGTTATTACTCGACTCATTTCCAGACCATTTGAATATCCACGAAGTGTTATCAAGGTGTTAATTAGTTTCTACACTTTTCGCCCATTCATATTGAAGATATTTAGAATTTGGTAGAATTAAAAATTTTTTATAAGAATTTAAAATTAATGTCAATAAAAATATTTTTCAATTTTTATCATTAATACTTTAATAATAACAGAATTTGAAGAATTTTTTCAATATTAACAATTAAAATTTTTTAGATTTTTATCAATATCAATTTGTGTTTCATTTAATTAATTATAATTATTGAATTTGATTGAATTGAACTGAATAATTTCAATAATTATTGAAATGAATCAACACTGAAAAATCGTATATTTAATAATTGTTTTAAATTTAATAAATTATTTTTTTATCTTACTGATTCGATATATCGAAATTCGAGGATGGTCAAGGATCGCGAAGATGGTAAAAAAGTCTACACCCTCGTGGACTGCGATCTTTGGATCAAAAGCCAGAAGAATCGAGGATACTTTCATTCCATCAAAGTGGACATGAAACTTCACGGTTGCTTTATTATTAATGATACGACTTTGGTGTGTGTGCGTGCGACCGTGTTCACTTGCTCGACTCTATCCGAGTCTCGGATCGGCACGTGGATCGTTGACGCATCAAGAATACATATACTCTTGGAATTTGTTGAATCATTGACAAGCGACCATCCTGAAAATTCGACGTCTATCGTGAACCTTTTGGCAAATTCGGCATTTGACATTTTCCGAAGATGACCGTAGGAGGTTGGAAAAGTGGTAATTGGCATATTTCATACCCGAAGCTTGAAATATAAATGAACTTCGATGGACACTTTTTCAATTGTATTTTACGATCCACCACTTTTTATCGCAACATAAAAATGTCATATTGAAATTTTTATTAGTTAAAATTTGAATTCGGATTGTTATTAATTATTTTAACTTTGACATTTTTATTCAAGACTTGAATATCTGATGGATTTAATATTGAAAAATAACTTTAAAAAAACTTTAATATTGAAAAATAAGAAAAGCTTAAAATATAAATTACGTAATTACTTTACAAATAAATTTACTTCGTTCAAAATATGTAATATCGAAATTCATCTTCTGATTTTTTTACATTTAATATTTAAAAATTCAAATTTGTATTTAATTATTTAATTTTTACAGTCACTTGTACTTTTACTATTATTTTAGGCTGAAATACATTTGACATGAAACTTAACCTGTTACGCATCGTAGGATCGAGAAAAAATGAATAACGCGTTTATAAACGAGACGTCGAAAGCGGCGAGGCAAAAATTTCTTTTTTTATTATTGGTACAAGTTTTCGAATATTTGGCCCTTTGTCCATGTTCGTCCCTTTACGCATTTTTTTCTCTGATATGTTCATTTCAATATATTTAACATTCGATCTTTCGGTATCTTGAGAATATACAAAGCGAGCGTCTGGTCAAAAATATTTCTTTTTTTTTCAAATTTCCGAATTAATTTTTTTGTAAAAAAAAAGTATTCAAAAGAATACATTCCGAATTTTTTGATAATTCTCTGGCATACAATATCAAGTGTTTATTTTGCATTGAAAAAAAATCCATAAAATGCAAAAACTCCTTGGAAGGTATCAAATTTCTGAATTCACCTGGAAATTCTTCGTCGACGTACGAATAACCAGAATACTTTCGTATACCATAGAAGAAGGGAAAAATATGGTTCTTCGAACCTGTTTTCTGTAACATGAGAATTTTTTCTGACTCGTGAGACTTTGTCGGATCCTCCGAGTGGGATTCCATACGTCGCATCGATAATTTTACGGAATTTCTGTTTCGATGCATCCTGATGGAGGAACAAAAAAATGGAACATTTAAAAACCACTGAAAAAATGCTATACTGAAATAGGTAAATATTTTTCTGATAATTCATAATCTAAAAATATGCTGATCATCAAACGTGTCTTTTAATTATTACGAACCAATACATGACCAAAACTTTTTTACGTACCCAATTATCAATTTTATAATAAATGAACTCAAAACGATATCTAAATAATTAAACAAAAACCATATTTTTATATTGAAATTTTAAGATTGAATTTTTTTAAAAAATAATTCAATCTTAAAAATTCAATCTTCAACTACTAAAACATCAATTTTCACCTTATCTCATTACCAAAACTTCTTTACGTACACAATTATCAATTTGATACTAAATTAACTCTAAAGAATATCTAAATAATTAAACAAAAACCATATAAAAACAATAGGACACATCTTTGAATCATTTTTAAAAAAAATATTCAATCTCCAGCTACTAAAATATCAATTTTCACCTTATCTCATTACCAAAACTTCTTTACGTACACAATTATCAATTTGATACTAAATTAACTCTAAACGATATCTAAATAATTAAACTAATACCACATAAAAACAATAGGACGTATCTTAGAATTATTTTTAAAAAATATTCAACCTTCAATTACTAAAATATGAATTTTCACCTGTTCTCATTACCTTTAAATTTATCTGACACCACCCACTATCAATTCCATATCACCCAAAATTTCCAAAAACCATCAAAATCAACAAAAAAATCTCACAAACATCAGGAAAGGATCGAATAAATAAAAACACAGCATATATGTTTTCACTTCATTTCACCATTATCTTTAGGATATTGGCATTAAAAAATGTTTATTAATATGTATACTTTCCTTAAAATCATCGTCATATTCGTATTCTTCATACAGCATAATAATAATAATCATTCCATGATAATAATAATAATAATAATCATAATAATAATAATAATCGTCGTGTTATCGTAATATATCAATTCATATATTTATATTTATAATATATATGTATACATATATACTACATACTTCGTGTAGATATATATTTATATCTATCCATATATATATACATATATATTACTCATACCGATGTGTGTATGCGTTTGTCGTGTCTCGCGTGAACTTCTTTTTTTTCTTCCTTCTTTTTCTCTCATTTTCTTCCTCGCGTATTACAGAGAATAGTATCGTTACATAATAGTAGTCGCGTAAATTTATCTTTATGAGATATTCGTTACTAAAAAACAGATAAAAGCGGTATAAAGCTCGATCCTCACACGCTGTATATTTTTTTTGTTCACCTCTCTTACGATATTTTTCGTTCGTCTCTCTGCTGTTTTCGCTGTTAATTATTTTTTTTTTTTGTTAATTCTTTATTTTATAGTATTTTCGTAAATCTTCGCTTGAATTTCTTTTTTCTAGTCCATTCTTTCGTAACTATTGTATCGTAATTGCAATCGTCGCGTGCAGAATCGACCTCCGACTCGTCGTTTCGTTTTCTTCGTTACTTTTTGCTGTTATTTTTTTACAGTTTCTCTTGGCAAGTTTCGTAACCGATTTTTTTTTAAGTAGTTGCGTTTGTATTTTAGTTAGAATTTTATCAGTGTACGGCACAGTCACCGTCAGTTTTTTGACTTTGCAATTTTATTTTGCTCGTTTTATTATTTTTTACATTTTTCCTCACCATACTCGTCGCACTTACGCGTGCTCAAATATATCAATGTATACACGTGTATGTACATTCGCGCATGGATTTTTTGTTTTTATCTCATTTCTATTTCGCGTCGCGGGGTCTCGTTGTCGCTCGTGCTCTCGCAGTCGTTTTTCTCGCGTCTCGCGAGCTCCTTCGCGAAATTTCTTCACGTACAAGCAACAGAAGGACGAAATGAAAGTTCTGTCAAACGGAAGAGCACTCGTTAAAATGTCAATCGAGACGTTTTAAAATTTTTCTTTTTTTTTTACGTATATACATTCATGTATGAGAGAAACAAAATGAAAAATTTGCACGTTTTTTCTTCTCTTCGCACACACATAATTAATCTCATAAACGTTTATATTAATCCTCGTTTCATTTTATACTCTTGCCCGTTCGTTCATCGTTCCTACAGAATGGCCAGCGGGTGAATCTGTCAAAATTCGCAATTACCGATTTTTCCTTTTTTTTTTATTTTAATTAAACACAAATTTATTCTCGATTCTGCACTGCGTCAAAATTCTCAATTTTTCTTCGAATATTTTTGTGATTAAAAAAAAAAGATTCGTACGCCCAGCGTACGAAGATTCACGGTCGATTCTCTTTTTCTCATCACGATTGAAATTATTTTTCGAGTCGAGAATTCTCACTCGGTCGCTCCGATCGTCGAGCGGTGAGAATTTTTGACAGATCGCGGTTCTTCACCCGCCAGCTAAAGGTACAGCGTAGTAGGTATTTTCTAATAACCCGAGTTAGACTCTCGCCCCTGCATTCCAACCAAACAAATCTATAGAGTGCATACAATCGTTACAAATACCAATTATTATCAAATATCAACTTTCATACTCTAACGATAGAATAATAATTATTATAATCGTAATAATAATGACAATATATACGTAATAATGACAATGATAATAAGTATGTTAGTACGGTTGAATTTTATGTCGCGTACATCCTTTTTTTTTATTTCTTCGTCGTAACTATCTTTCACACGTTTTGACACAATTTTACGATATCGCTTTACAGTCTCGTTAACAAAACACGATTTTATTCTGTGGACGAAAAAGTCTTTGGCTGTATCGATCATGCCGGCAGTGAAAGTCTCATTCTTCATTTTTTTGCAGTTTTATTGCTTTTTTGGGGAAAAACATTCGAGCGACTTCGATCGTTGTATCGTATACATTTTATTTTATGAGGAGAAAAAATGAAATTTCTCTTACTCTCGAGCGAAGCAGGACAAAGTTTCCAAATCGACGAATTGGTAATTTTTTTTTTAATTACCAATTTTTAATTTTTATCAATTTTGTGAATTGAATTTTTTACGAATTTTCATTTTTTTTTATTAATTTATTTTCAAGTTTATCAAATACTTTGCCGTACCGCGGTCTCGAGTGTCGAGGGAATTTTTTCAAATATTTTTTCTCTCATTTTTGGTTTTGGCTGCTGACAAATTTTTGGCAGATCCATCTCGTCGTTTTTTCTTACACGCTCTAATTTTCTAAATACTAATTTCAAATCTACTTTCTACTCACGGAAAATCTACTCGAAAATAAAATTACGAAAAGTCACACCAACGAATAGAATTTTTTGAAAAATTTTTCTCGAATAGATTTTTATAAAAAATATACATGACCAGTCTGGCCACAATATAATTCGACGAAAAGAATTTTTTTTTCGGCGAGTCTAGCCCATCCTACTCTCGATTCTCAACACGGATACTCGAACGTTCAAGCAATTCTTGAATTTTCGAATATGGAGCGTCGGACGGGTCGGGCTCGCCTGCATATTGATATATTTTTTATATATTATTTATGATTCGTTATTATTACATTATATTCCTCACAATTACAATTTTTGGACGACGAGAAGGATCTTTCAATGTCTAACATATTCAGCCTTTTTTAATATTAATTTTTTTTCACGATTTTCCAAATTTTCATTTTTTTTCGATTTTCGTCGACTCGAATTTTTTCCATTTTTATGAATGTACAAAACTGAAATTGGTGTCACAATCTTCATATGTTTCTGTTGTTTCATCGATATGGCAGTTTTTTCGACAGTCATTTTTTATCGTGGAAAATTTGTTTTTATCAGTAAAAATTTTCACTGAATGTTTAGTCAAAAAAACTCTTGCAAATTTTTCAAATTTGCTTGAGATTTTTTCCAGTGCACAAAGAATTAGAAATTTGTAGAAAATTCGAATTGACCAAAAGATCAATTTGTCGAATTTCTGTATATATTTTTCATCTTTTTTCGTTTTTTTTTTCTACTGAAAAAATTAAATTTAAAGAAAAATAAAAAATTCAGTTTCAGATCAATGCAGTAACAAATAATTCTGAAAAAATTTTCACGTCCATCTCGCTGGACCAGCGCCTACGACAAATCGTAAAATTGTAATTACACACGGATGTACGCTATAACGGAGAAGAATTACCTAAACACACCGATACAATCGAAGCTTACACAACCGAGTCGAGCCTGACATAATTCTCAATTATGAGGAAGGAAGAGAAAGAACCGTCGGTGAAAAAAAAAACGTTTCTCCGACGTTCACTCGAAGCGAATATGAAAAACCGTTACAGTAATCGACACTAAACAACTCTACAGACAAAAAGAAAAGATAAAAAAATCTTCCCTCTCGAGTCATCTCCACTTTTATTTCATCCCTTTGCTCGCTCGAGTGCCAATTACCGTCGCGATTCTTCCTACGCACTTTTTCATCTTTTCTTTATTTTTCTTCTTTTTTTAATCGTTGTTCCTAAACGGCGTTGAATAAAACGCTTGAGATCGCGACGACTTAGCTAAAACGTTTACCCGCAAGTCATTTAACGATGATCCCTCTCGCGTGTGTCGATGTTCAACTTTTTATTTTTCGAGCTTCGAATTATTGATTAAATCGTAAGTCGTAAAAATACGAGCTCGCTCAACCCGATGCGCCTTCCAGCAGCGATAACTCTCGGTATTGAGGACTTCGCACGAGACGTTCAAATCGTATAGGAAAATTCACAGTCGAACCTGACATTTTTTTAAATCTCGTTTAAATCCTGAATTGGAAATTAAACGAGAATTTTCACTATTTTTTTTACAGATATATGTATCCATATATTTGTGTGTGTGTGTGTTTGTGTTTGTGTGTTTTCATATACGCGAATTGAGTATCGTGGGAAAAAGAAAGTCTATTTTTTTATGTTAAACTTTGTTCCTAGTTCTGTGTACCCGTCTGCAATCTCCGAATTAGCGAAACGACATCGTCGTTCGGTCAGAGATTTTCTTTTTTTTTTTGCTATTTTTCCTTTTCTGCCGGACTTTTCCATGCTTAGTTCTTTAGGCTCATTATTTATACATTTACTCATATAGCCAGTTTTTGGCAATACGTAAATATTCAGTGTGGATATTTTTTTTAAGATATTTATCGTTTTATATTATTATTATTTTTTTTTCTTCAATTTGTCGTAATTAATTTGTGTTTCACCGGCCGCTCGTACGACGCTTCGCATCTACTTTTTAGTTCCTATAGATTAGAGGTTGTCGCGTAGGTATTGTTTTGTACCCTTATAAATAATTTATTATTCAATATAATTATCGTAATAATTCCTACACCAGAGAAAACATCGTTAAACCGTATTCTTTATCTCTTATTTATTCCTCTCTTCATTCTCTTAATTTCAATAATAATTAGTATTTTATTTTTATTTTTTTTTGTTATGTTTCACGGGTATTCATTCTTTTCCATTATTTTGTATTTCTCCCTTTCGTTTCTTCATTATCCATTTTTTTTTCTCCCATCATTTAATCCTTATATTCAATTGAATCGATCTACGCGCGCTCCGCTGTTCCTTTTTATTTTATTTATTTTTCTCTTCGACTCTTTTTTTATTTTGTTTAATATTTTTTTTTTTCGTCCTTCGATATAATTATATTATTCTGTTAGAAAATTTGTACTCTTATGGGGGAAAGGGTGGGAGGTATATTTTGTGAATGGACACGTTTTCCACATGTTGCTGCATGGCTTGACTTTGGTTTCGATTTTTGAGAACATCTTATTCCGGGCGCGATTTTTATTTCTGTTTCACTCTTTTTTTTTCAATCTCGTTCAATTTTCACGACTCACTCTGCTTTTTCTCTTCCAAACCTTCCGATTATCTTCTCTCCGAGGATTTATTTTCATGCAAAATGTAAGAATTCTCGATTTTCCATTATTTATGAATTATTTTACGTTAATTTATTATTTTGATGTTGAAAAAATTTCTCTCGATGTTTTATTTAATTTTGTTTGCGATTTTTTTCCAAACTTTAAATTCTATTCTCTCAGAATTTATTTTTCGTACGGAATGCAAGAATTTCCAATTTGGTAAATGCGTAATTTTACGTTAATTTGTTATTTTTATTTCACGACATTTTTGGAATTTTTTTTTTTCTATTTAATTTTGTCTTACTGGTGATTTTATTTTAAATCTTCCAATTATCTTCTATGTGAATTAATTTCTTATACAAAATGCAAGAATTCTCGATTCAATTGTTTATGCGTAATTTTAACTTTTACAATTTTGATCTCGAGCGAAATGTTTATTAATTTTTACATCGAAGACTAACGTCGATTTTTGGAGAATTTTCATTCATGTTTATAATTGTTACGACTTTTTTACTTTTCACGAAACATTCAGAAGAGTAATTTTGAGATTTTTAGCATCGGTAAAATGTCTCAGTCGAACCTCAGTCCGCAACCGGGTCTCTACGAAAAGAATTTTGAAAAAATGTGTCGAACTCGTCAATCGTGAAATAAAGAATTTTGAACCTTTTATTTTCAAACCGTCTAAATTGATATCTTGAAGACTCATCGAGAACATTTTTTATTCTATCAAATTGTTAATTTATTGTTCATAAATGTTTTAACAATTTCCGAATTTTTCCACCTGCGCAAATTTCAAAAATCCAAAAATACGACACGAAGACAAAAAATTCTTCACATTTTTTCAAATTTGTGATGATCATACCTGAATTCTTGATCTCACGTACGAGAGGCGTCGAAATCGACCTTACATTATTTGGGAAATAATTAATCGGATAAACCGTCGATTTTTCTTTTTTTTTTTTGGTACACAGATGAGAAAAAACATCGAGATATAAAAAGGGTGAATACAAGAGGTGCCAGGAGTCTCAAAGTGTAACGAATTAACATTTTTGATAAGAGGATTACCGTACATTCAACACTCACGCGACACACGCATACGGGCGCCATATTACACCGAGCCAGGATGGATTCGAGCGAGCCAAAATTTTCAGCTTTGAGTTGAAATTTTTTAACGATGATAGCGCGTGAATCCACGAGGCTCGTTTTTTCATTAACCAGCTAATGATGCGACTCGACGTTAATTATTATTTTACTATAATTTAGAAGAATAATTCGACAAGTACACGAACATGAAGTTTAATTGAAGAACGCTTAATATTTTTCGTAATTACGTTTTTCCTCACATTTTTATTTTTTATACTATTATTTTTTTTTTCCAGCTTCCGAGCTGCCACATCTACGCTACTCTAGTCGATAATAATTATTACGAACTACAATCGAATTACACGCGACTCAACGTGCTCAAAAAAAGCTCTCAAAAAGCTCCGACCTCAAGATGGCGTATTTTTTTTTTTTCATTTTTTTTTGTTGTTTTTCTTTTGTCTCGAATTTTTCAATTCATCGTACGAATTCATTGCAATGTCGTCAGTGAACTGACTTTTTTTTCGTTTTTTTTGCTCTCTCGTCGAGTCAGATTTGTTGCGGGAAATTTTTGACGGTAGAGACACACGATGGATAAAATTTTCACAGAAAATTCGAATGCGGAAAGCTTCACGATTTTTTTTGAGTATCGTAGACAGCTAATTATTGAGTTGCAATTAATTGATGATTTTTTTTTTCAAGAAACGAGCACAAATCTCTCGACGAGTCTGTCGCGAGGAGTCGAAAAAAGTATGCAGCGCGGCTGAAACGAGACGTGGAAGCGCTATCACATCAATTGCTTTTTTTTCGTAAGTTTAATTTTCTTATCGATAATTGAAGACGAATTTTTATTTTTATTTTTTCTCAAAAAAAAAATTTCGTACTATTATTTTTATTTTTCTGACACTTTTATCGTGAATTATAAAATATTTGTTGTACAATCGTTAAAAATTGTAAAAAGCTTTGGCAGTTTCGTTCGAGACTGGTGTTACGATCGGAATTTTCTTCGCAAGGATTCGAGTGTCGTAAAAAAAAAGAAACGTGATTTTTCTAAATCTAAAAAAGGTTTGCGCCGCCACGTCCGTCGTTACGAGCCCCCATCAAACTCGACTTCTTACCCGCGAGATATAATTATAAAAAATTCGTATAAAAATTGCATCAAAAAGATGTTAATATTAATTTTTTAATTCGACGCCATTGAACAGCTAAAATGCTTTTTTCTTTCAATAAAATTACTTAAACGTTAGCGTATAGCTTTTGAATACCACGTATAGTCAGTTTATAGTGCGCTTTTTTGGCGTTGACCTTACCATCGAACGTCACGTAGAAAATTCTCGTGAAAAATAAAAATCGACACGAACATAACTGAAGCGAGATTTTATCGCTGTTTCAAAACAGTTATTTTATTTAAGGATCTACGTTTTGTTCGAATATAATTTGAAAAAAAAAAAAAAAATTTTTAAATTAAAAATGCATCGAAATAAAACGTTCGATCGTTTCAGGCCGTCTCTTCCGTCTTCACGACTTAACGACTATTATCATAAACGACTTGCATTTTCCGATGGAGCGGCATTATTTTCATTTTTTACGCTTCTTTCACTTCTGTCAGTTGTCGCCGTTTGGTCCGCACTACCAGCATCATTTGCGTTGCGTTGCAAAAAACTTGTTACTATTTTTTGAATCGATTCCATGCCTGCCGTCCGATCGGTTGGGAAAAAAATTCTCTTTTTTTTCATTTTTACGATTTGATTCTTTTTTTTCTTTCTTTCAATTTCACGTCTCGCTCCGTCAATTTTTTTCTCCTTCGTACTCCATCGTCTTAATTAATTTTAGCTTTAGGCTCGAGTATAAATTTCGGATAATTGTCATTCAAACACGTTTACGTTTAATTCTAATCGCGATTCTTCGCTACGGATAATTTTCATGTTACAGATTTTTAAATATCGATATCGATGACGTTGCGAATGAACGAATTTCGAATTTTTATTTCAATGCTCGAACTTGTTTACTTTTAGTTTTTTTTTTAAAGAGGTGACGATACCTCGTTCCTAAATACGTTATCTTATCAATTTAGTTATTTTTCATTTTTTTTTCGTTATTGCAATTCACGATTATCCGCGATTTTTTATCAATATATCGAATTATTACGAATGCCGAATTTTGAATCCACTCTCGCGTTTTCGTTACCGATTCCAACCAAGTACGAAATGATTTCGCAATTGTGACTCGTTACACCACGCGTTTTTTTATTCCAAATAATGTGAAAAATATCTTAATTTCGAATATTTTACGAATTTAACATCGCCGAATAATTATTACAATTTCAATCGTTTTTTTTTTCGTTCACATACAATAATCGCGACACCGAATCGTTAAAAAAATAGAGTACAAAAATTATCCTCCAAATTTCGAGACTTATACCAAATCTAAATCTTCTTTCCGAATTTTTTGAGTTTCTTTATTTTTCATGCGTTTTTTTTTCACTCACTTAACACAGCCGAATCAAAATGCCCAATTATCGACTAATCAATACAAAAATGTTCACTTAATTTCGTACGTTTAATTTTTTCTCGTATTTTCCGAACACTTTATCATATAATTAATTCAATTCTACCCCTTACTCCGAATTTATTAAGAATAATTTTCTGTACGCGATTTTTTCAAAAGAACACCAAAAAAAAAATTAAAAAATTGCTTCGGTTTTTCAAATCTAACCGGCGGTTTCGAGTTTCACGTCAGATCGAAAATTTTTCATATTTTTTTTCCCTATTTTTCGAGCCTTCCTGCCGAGCATCGATCGTGATAAAAATTAGTGTCGCGGTCACGATTATTCAAAGTCATGCGCGTTAATATCATACCCGCATTGAACTCACCGATATCTCAAATCGGGCAAGCCGAATTTTCATTTCATCATTTTTTTTTTTCATCGTGATTAATTTACGGAGAAATCTACATTAAGAATTTTCACGGTAAAAATGAATCGCAAATTCTTTACGTATCGTTTTTACAGACGACTCTAAATCTATTATACTCGTTGAATCGATTTTTTATTTATTCATTTTTTTTTATACTTGAAATTGAATTCGAAGGGAAATAGCGCATCCACACGTGCATTCAGACAATGGTCAAAAATCGAAAAAATAAAACTCGATCTTTAAGCAGGCTTCGTTATTCATCTACCATTCAAAAACGCGAGGACAATTCGCAAATGTAACGAAAAAGAGGAAAAAAAGAAAAAAATAATAAGAAAATCAATCGAAGAACAAACAACGATGAGAGACGTTTCAAAATGGAAAATCAACGGTGTACCTGGATTACATATACGACGCGTGTATATATTTGGATATAACATCGTGTAATATTAAGGACGATATAGATAATTTATATACCTTTTTTTTTAAATATATTTATATATAGATAATAAATGTTTTTTTTCGGATTTCCTATAGAAGATTTCGTGGCTGTTGACGAAACAGACCAAATAATAAATCACCAACGGGAAATCGATATTACGACTATAATAATAAGAACGACAATTTTTTTTTTTTTTGGATAAATATCTTTGCTTATTTTCGTTTTGCTATTCTGGAGAAAACTGGAGACTTTATAGTTAATTTTTTTAGTTTTATTCAACACCTTTCGCTTCTTTTTTTTCTCTTTCCATCTCTCGTTTCTCTCCTCTCTCATCATTATACGCGCGCTATCGTAGCAATTTCTTCTCTCTCTCTGTCTCTCTTTATTCTGAACCAATCCAGCGGTTTCTTACTACTCTTTTTCTTTTGTCTATATAGTGAGATTGAACGAAAATTGATAACGCGGGGAACAAAAATCGACGAACAAACGGATTAATCGAGAGACCGCGATATTCGGTGTAACAATTATCATTTCCTATGTACATTTGTACCTTTTCCAACGTTTCAAGACATTTCCATATTTTTTTCGATAATTCACGTGGCTCGTGAAATTCGGCTCCTATTTTCGACATAGCTATTTCATTTTTTTTTATTCCTCTTTATTTTTTCGTCTTTCGCCATGATATTTTTTACGACTCCTTTCACCATAAATATACGATCGACCGTTAATTGCAACTTCTCTTAAACCATTTTCTGAAATTTTTAGAACCTGTTTCTCTCTTTTTTTTTCGTATCGAAGAAAACATTCCATATTTTCCCTCCTCAACATCAATTTCTCTCTTTTTTCATTATATTCACTCTGAATTTTCAATTTTCCAAACCAGCTCGAATTTTTTTTTCACAATTCCAAGTACTTCGAGTACGAGCGAAAAAATATTGGAAAGAGAAATTATTTTTGGAAATTGATTACAAATGATTTTTTGCGAATGAAAATTTATCTGATTCAATAACGTAATTCGAAGTGAGGAAATTTTTGAAATTCTCGACGATATTCTATTATTATTATTATTTTTTTCATCTAATTAATCAAGACTCAAAAATCCAAATTCAAAATTCTAAGAGCCAAAATCTTCCGAGTCTTCAACAATGAATATTTTTCTCAACAGATCATCATACTCTGCTTTTTCTTTTATTATAGTCTGAGAAAAATTATAGATATGAAACAAGAATGAGGTCCGAGGTTATAGCCACGCGCGTATGCAAATCACGAATAAAAACTTTTACATCGATCTCCAATAGCGATTTTCGCGATATAAAATTTGTCCCTCCCCAAAATGACTCTGAATCTCTCTTTTTTTTCTCGCGCTCTTCCGATTCTTTCTCTATTCTTTCTCCTTTCAACCAGTAACAACGGGAAAATTGTACATAAATCACGTTCGAGAGCACAAAATCCAGAATCCTCGCTATTTCATTTTTTCTCAATTTTTTCATTTTCTTCTTTTTTTTTCATTTCGTCATTCGTGTGCTCGGTTCATATAGAAACATGTCGGGTGTTTGGAGTTTTTTGGGGTATACGTGGGGTTAAACCTGTGAAAACTTAATCGGGACTGCGAACGCGAATCACGATTGTCCATTCGTCGTTCCAATTTTGATGTTCTTTTTTTTTTCGCGATGGATATAGAACGAGACAAATCAACGATCGTTATCACGCGCCACACGACGGCCTAGATATACATATGTACATATGCACTATAACCATTTATTTCTTTTGTAAAGTTCTCTTCCTCTTTTTTTTCTCTCTCGCTTTGCCATTTCCTCCGCTCATTTGTCATCTCTCTCTCTTTTTTCTCTATTTGTCCTCTGTGTCGATTCATAACACTTCCGGTTTTTACGGTTATTATGTATGCACAGCTTCGAGATTTGTACATACGTGAAATATTTTTTATTTATTTATTTTTTTATCGATGGGATATTGCCTGCTGGTATCACCAGGCGCGTCGCTCTCTCTCTCTCTCTCCTTCGTATATTCATTCTTTCACATCTCTCAGAATAAATCCGCGCACCTGAGGTATTTAGCGTTTGAAAAAACAGAAATATATCATCTATATTTATAATTTTTTCATATATATAAATGTGTATGCTCGTGTTTCATGTCTGTGTTGGTGTTAATGGAATAAAGGATCTGTCGGGCTTTTCTCGGTCGAATAAAACGTTTTCAGCTTCCTGGATGAATCGAATTTTTTCTTTTTTTTTGAGAATTATTCACGTCGCTTGGATAAATAATTTTTAAATTACGTACGGTTGCCTTTTTTTGAGATTTCATTGTGATTTTATATCGAAACGATAAATTTTCTTTCATGAAAGGATTTATCGATTTTTAAACGTGATTTAATTTTTATCGAATTCGGCTTTCTAAATTAAGTGAAATTTAAATGAAATTTCGAATTGTTCTCGTTAATTGGATTAATGTGAATTTTGAGAATATTTCTTTGAATTATTTTTTGCATCACTGAGATTTTATGTCGATGCATTTTTTTAAAATTAATTTTCTTTCATGAAAGTCTTTCTCAATTTTCGTATTTCAGACGTGATTTTTACAATTCGGCTCGCACACAATTTTCATATCACGCGACACTTGAACAAAGAAATCCACAATTTTAGATCTTGAACGTCAAATTCGATCACTGATCTCTTCAATCGTTCGTTACAATTTTCACATTCAAAATAATATGAGAAAAGATTTGAATTATTTTTTATCATCGTTCGTCGATTGTTAATTTGTTCGCTCAAGATCACACACTACGATTAATCATCTACTAAAAACGTTTATATCAAAGGGACGAATGAATTTTGTGTCTGCTTAGTCGACAATATGTGTTTATTGTGCAATAAATTTTTTTTTTTTTTTCATTTTTCACTTTTCTTCGTACTTTTCGCTCGTTTTCGTCGCTCTTTATACGTCTATATCATATCGATCATCTCCTCGCTCATTTTTTTCTTCTCCTAAATAATAATTATTGAATTATTTATCGCAGAATATTCCTACCTAAACATATGTATACGTTTCATCGTGTTTGCCGAGTTCTTCGAATAACAAATATAGTTGTCTACCACAGCTGAGAATCTTAATTATCTAAAATTGTTGTTGTCGTTATTTCAAAAATTTTTTTTTTGTTACAAGCCCTAACTATTAATCTTAAATCATTTTTACCTTATCTCGTATCTTTCTCCTATATATAATTTTTATAAATATTTATGTCAATTAATAATAATAAACACTCAGGAAATATTTCGAGCGTCGGGAGACTTTTAATTCAAATTCGCGCTGAGACGTTTTGGTGATTTGAGAAATTTTCTTTTTACGTTTCGGATTTTCTTT
The DNA here is from genome assembly GCA_030522605.1 of Cremastinae sp. B BG-2022a. Lineage (NCBI taxonomy): Eukaryota > Metazoa > Arthropoda > Insecta > Hymenoptera > Ichneumonidae > Cremastinae sp. B BG-2022a. The sequence continues at coordinate 39,587 of JAPYYX010000443.1, read as the reverse complement.
CGTTTTTTGGAGTTTTTTTCTTAATCTCGCATTTTTAACGTGAAAAATTTCTCACCTCGCTCCTGTTACGAATCTTCTGCTCTTTTATTCTCGATGCGTGAAAAGCCAGCTCATTTTTCTCGGTCCTGTCATTATGAGATTCTGTATTGAAAAATGAATCGCCATGACTAATCGCGACGCTATTCGATGAAATTTTACAGGAAAAAAAGTGCCATAAAAAAGGTGAAATCGTTGTCGAGAGACAGCGATTAAAAAAGGAGAAAAAAATGATAAAAAGGAAGGAAAAAAATTAAATTTTTAGCCTGTTATCTTTTTTGACGTTTCAGACGAGAAAATTCTTTCTCTCTCTCTCTCTCTCTTTCTTATCCATCTCAAGTCGAGCCTTTCACTGGTAATGATAATTTTAAACTCTATTCATATTTCAACTACTCATAATCATTCTCGCGCCAGATGCGACACCTTCGTCTTTTCAATTCTACACGCCGTGCTCGCCTTTCCGTACAATTTTCCTCGCAAACCCTCCGCCGGTTCTTTAATTCCCAGTCACTCATTATTAACGCCGGATAATTATTCAAAATGCTCCGGAGAGCTTGCTCCTTTTATCTCTTTGTCCTGAAACATTGATAAATGCACTCGCCGGATATGAAAGACGAGCGAAAGAGTTATTTATGAATTCGAAACGGTAAATACGCTCAAGAGTAAAATGACAACATTATTATTATTTTTTTATTTTTATTTTTTTTTCATTCGAACGTCTCGTGATTCGTTTTGCATTCTGATTTTTCATCAAATTCGTTTTCACATTTTTATCGAGCTTTTTTCTCGTGTGTACAAATTTCGAGATCTTTTTTCCATCCCGCAAAGACGAAGGCTTGCATCTGGCAAATGTGAATCGGAGAGGGTACCGGCCCGAAAAGAGTGTATTCGCCCATAAATATTTTTTTTCCGACCACCTCATCGCTTTTCCCACGCTCTCAATCTCCGCTCTGCGCTCCGTCAATCCTAAAAACATCGATACAAAATTTGAATCTTTCTTATATACTCACTCGCGACGCCTCGACGCTGACGAGGCTCAAGCGGGGAACGAAAGGGTTTCGAAATACTTTCTCGAAAAAAAAAAAAAAAAAAAATTATGCGCGTTGAATTTTTGTCATTTTTTACCATTTTACCCTCAACCTGATACGCGTCCGAGGCGGTGCTAACGATTCCCTGGAAGAAACACGTCCTCGAAACGTAGAAAATCTCCACTTTGTACACTGACGCTTCAGGATTAAAAAAAAAATCTCGGTGGGCTCACGTGTCGCTTAAATTTGAAAAAAAAAAAATTAATGAAAAGGATCAGGACCGAAGGGTGTGAAAAAAAAATAAAAAATTGCAAATGGCGAAATCCTCGAAGCGTTCCCGTTCCCCGTATAAGACCAAACGCCTTCTACGACGCGCCTAGGTAATATATAATATATCTATAATATTTATATATATATTATTAATATATACTATATATATTTTTTATAAATATATGTATTAATATATATACTATATATAAGTTTATATAGCAAAAGGTACAAAATCGTATGGTGACCGGCGTAAAAAAGTTATCCTATTATCCTTAATGTTTTTTTCGTATCCTAGAAACATCTACATCCAATTTTACGTATTTACACGCTCACACGTCGAATTATACGCAATCGTGGACCTATAAATACGCAATTTCAATTCGTTATACAAAAAAAAAAAGATTTCTATTTCCTACGTGTCTGTTCACTTTAATTATTCGTATGGTATAATATGCGCTCGTAATTAATTTTTACATTACTGTATTCGTGTAATGTGTGAACTTTCGTGTGTGCTTAGTATTTCGGAAGATCGCGAAAATCCAGCGATTCTCGCTGCTTTTTCGTTTTTTCCGTTCGAGAACAGACTTTTTCTCTCGCGCGATTTTATTTTATGGGTGATTTTTATTTCATTGTTTGGAGTGATTTTTTAATTTGTTCGAGGGATAAAATGTTGAGACAGGGAATTTTTCGAATTTTTTTCGAGTTTGAGATTCCTGATTGAGAAATTTTCTTGCGAAATTTTCGCGTGAAGGGAAAGACGATAAAATCGGGATCGATGGCAGAAATGGAATTTCCATTCGATGTCTACTTAAGTCAACCACTTGCGTTTATTTAAAAAAATAATAATAAAAACAAAAAAAATGAAAAGAAAGAAAAAAAACACACACATTTACCATACGTATGCTTAAAACGTTATTTTTCTCCTTCTGCTTCGTCATCCTCTTTTTTTTACTTACTGGTTAAAATCTAGTAGTACGGTACAGTACCGGATTTTTAGGGTTTTTACGCATTCGCTTTTTCTCCCATCTTACAATCTAATTCTTTATTATAAAACGGTTTTTCGGTCTTGCTAACCGTTTCGACCTCTTTCTTTCACGATCCTCTTTAGTTCATTTTCAAAAAATTGCAAATTTTCAATTTTTTCTTGAAAATCAAAATTTTAGGTACTTTTGTTCATGAGATAAATTGTATGCAATTTATCCTTCAGAATTATTGAGATTTTACTGGGAAAAATATTGGAAGCATGAATTCGATGATTCAACAAGAATGGCTGAATCCAGAAATCTTTTAGATTTTCATTTTATTTTTTTTTATTTTCAATAAAAAAGTCTTCACGCAAAATCAGCCATTCTCGTTGAATTTTCGTTACTTCGAGTTCGTGCTTCCAATTCGGAATCAATGATTGTCAGAGTCTCGTGAAATCAAGAGCAAATTAAAATGCCAGATGTCAAGACCGTGCTCAGACGAAGGAAAACATCCGAAATGTGATATTTGGCACTGTGGAAAATTGGTGGGTGCGAACTTAACAGATTAAGAAAAAAAAAATGAGAAAAAAAAAATTCCACGAACGGTCTGAATTATCGCGAGACTTTGCGCATTTAATTACGAAAGTGTAAACCGTTGATTTATTTTCTTATATCACGTACTATATCCTTTAACATTTATTTCTCCTCGTTTTTGTATTTTCCTATTCTACAATTTGCCATTTGTTTTTTAATTCGCAGAGATTTGCAAAAATTCTCGGCGACGTGTATTTCGTGTCGTGTGTGCTTCGTTTTCATTTTTTGTTTGTTTTGCAGCTTGATGCCAATCACGAGCGCCATTTTTTTTTCCTCGGCAAAGGAGAAAAAGAACGGCGCGTACCGTCGTGAGTGTCTCGACGCCAGCTGCTGAGTCTACTGCTCTCCTACACCGGTAGGTTTTTTTTATTTTCTGTTATTTACGTTATCACGATAAAGCATAAATGAGAGGTACGCACGGTCAATAAAAACTACCTCGGAATCAAAATCGCTCTCTTATTATTCTTATTTCCTTACTCGGAGGTCCTTCCGGACGAAGAAAGAAATTTTTTCTCGGCTCATTCCCTCCTTCGCTTCTTTTTTTTTATCCTTTTTTATCTCAGTTCGGGAACAGGAAATTGAGGTCGGGATGTGTCTCTTTTATTTTCCTTTCTCCTTTTGTTTCTCGGGACGGCCGCTATGGGTGTTCAGCAACGACCAGCATCGCCGAAACGGAAATTTTCAACTCGAAGCTTCTCCCCTGATTTCAACGCTCACGATCTCTGTCCCTCTTTTTTTTTTCAAATTCCAATTTGCTCTCTAATTTTGTTTATTTTAGTTTCCTCATTTTTTTTGCAATTTTTGGTTTTCGCGCAATGGCCTGGGAATGGTCGAAGTGTCCTCGAGTTTTTCACCCTTAACCGATGTAAATGTTTAAAATTGCTTTATTTCCGCATTTTTTTTTCACTGAGAAACAACAAAGGGTCGCGCGTCGCAACTCTGCAGGCGATCAATAATGCAGCCGCGCTCGAGGAGATTTTTTTTTTCCAAACGAAAGTAAATTTTTGATCAGACTCTCTCCAGGTATCGTTTCTGTATATTTACGAGAAAAATTCGCGAACAATGTACAATTTTATTGCTGACATTCGTTTTCACTTTCACTAAGAACTTGCCACGTTTTTAATCCGAAAATTAAAAGAGACGTTGCCAAAAAAAAAAAAATTTTCGCGACGAAAGAGCTCGGACTAAAAATTCGATTTTAAATAAATGAGCGATAACTACGAAAAAAAATTGACACGCTAAAAGAGCTTTCCATTCGACACGCTTCGCCTTTTCATGAGAAAACAAAAGGAAATTTCTCCTCACGGGGCCAGCAAACGTGATCGAAGTTAACGCGGCTCGCAAAAAAAAAAGAAAAAAATTCACGGTTCGAGTTTTTCGACGTTTCGCGCGGAAAGATCTCGAAATTGATAAAAGAAAAAAAAACGAAAAATTTCATTTAAAAGGAAGGAGTTGAAGGGTCGCTCGTGACCCGCCATACGCAAAAAACTATTCGCGCCAGAACCGGGGCGTCGTGTTATTTATCCAAACAAAACAACGATGTTCGCCTAAAACGCAGTATACAAACTAATAAAATGTTAAAAATGAAAACAACGTTTATCGATTATCTAAGTAACAAACAATAGTATTTTTTTCATCGTTTCTTTCGTCATTTTTTTTTACGATTTTTTTCTTCCATTTTTACTCTCTCAAAAAACGTTCCTAACAAACTGTTGCTCCGTACAATATAATGTGTGAGTTGGTTTTTATGGCTTAATTATCTATTTTAGGTTCAATTACCATTCATCAATTTTTCTTTTTTTTCTTTTATTTTATTAATAATTCGACTAACTTATTTAGACGGTTGGCTATTGCCTGTGGCATTCGTTAGACTCTCGTCTCTCGTAATGATCGGCGGATAGAATTATTTTTTCCTTGTATTTATACCGTTTTCATTTCACATGATCATTCAAATCGACAAACTGATCGGTAGAAAAAAAAAGCTAGCTTCGATCTGCGATTTTACACTCTTGAAACGAAAAAAAAAGAAAAAAAACATTCGTTATTCGACGATTTGGAAAACAATTACGACGCAAAAGCAGATAAAAAGAGAAAAGAAAAGGAGAAGAAAATCAATTAATTAAAAAAAAAAACCAGTCGAAATGTGGCGTCAGCCGAAAGAACAAAAAGTGAAAAATAAGTAAAATTAAATCATTTTTCTCTTCTCTTTTTTTTCTCTCCGTTCTAAATGATACTCGACTCAGATTAGATCCGTAATACGGCCTGAGCGCAGAATTTTTTCCCAATCGACCGCGAGCGCCGATACGCCGGCCGGTGATTTAGTTAAAATCGATGATTGATCTCGGCGCGTCTTTTGGGCATCGAAAATTCTACGATTAAGCCAGACGAGCCTCTCGTATTCGCTTTCGTCATCGAGTGCGTTGCTAGAGCGAGGAATCGGTAATTTCTCTAATGGTTACGGCCACTGGCTGTACAGCTGGAATTGTTCGCGTGTGTAACAGGCGGATAAGGGCTTCACGAAATGCGCGTCCACAGCCCGACAATGGGGACACGGAAATACGCGGCTGTAGTCCGAATAAAAATTCAGCCGTTGATGTGGATAGATCAATGGCTTTTGGCAGCTGTTGCACTGCAAAAACAAAAACAAACGAAAACAAATTTAATTTATAATTGAAAATTCATTAATTTAATTGAAAATTTGAATAAATTGAATTTGTAATTGAAAATTTGAAAAAATTGAATTTGTAATTGAAAATTTGAAAAAATTGAATTTGTAATTGAAAGTTTGAAAAAATTGAATTTGTAATTGAAAATTTGAAAAAATTGAATTTTTCGGAATTTTTAATTGTCTAGTAAATTTTGTACAATTTTTATAAAATATGGTGTTTCTGTTCGATTTCTATAGAATAATAAAAATAATTTTCAATGGATTTTTTAAATTAAAAATTTGATTAAAATTTTCTCAATTTTTTTAAAATCAGTTAAATTTGGAATAAGTTTTATATTGCATGTGTGCAATTTTTTGTATTTTTGTATAATTTCTGAGTATAATTTAAAAAATGATACGATGAGTTTCGCGTTTTTTTTTGCGATAAACAATTTTTTTTATTTTTCTTACCTTCAGACGTTCCGTGCAACACGGCATCGCGGCGAAAATGTCGTAGCTGTACATCGTGCCGAGAACGAGGCTCGAGCCGTCCCAGGCTTGAGTGCAGCAGCGACAGCGGACCGGAGCTCCGCCGCTACCCTCGAGGCAGCTCATGCAAACGGCGGACAAAAATTGTGTGCGACCTTCAACCTTGACCTATAAATCAAAGTACAAAATCACTTACATTAACATATCAGAATCTAATAAAAAAATTTTAAAAATAAAATAAAATTATGATTTGATAAATTGCAAGTCTTTATTTTTCCCGTCATGCCAAATGATCGCTAAAATAAAAAATTTATTATCTAATCAAGGTAAAAAATTGCAAACAGGATACAATTTTTTAATAAAATAGCATAAAATATTGATAAATGACAAGTAATTATTTTTATCAGGTATTAAAAATTCTCGCTGGAGTTAAATTTGTTATCTAATCAAGGTGAATAATTGCAGACATTCGCGTGTAATGTTCTAATAAAAAATATAATAAATTGATGAAAAATATTTTTGTTTATTTAATGGTATTCAAAGTACTCAATAATATTAAAAATTCATTGTCGAGTATAATAAAATGAAACAAATTCCTAAAATATTTTTTGAAAAAATAATTTTTATCGTTCAATAAAAAACAAACCTCAGCGCAAGAGTGTGAATGTTGCCGAGGTGACAGGAAGAAGGTTCCATCGACGAGAGGATACCTGTCGAAGACTAGCATCGCGGCTCGGCAGAGAACGCAGGAGACCCTGGACCACTGGAGAGCAGCCAGAGTCGAGAGAATGAAGCATCTGGTGTCGTCGTTACCGTGATTGCCCTCGTCTTCCATCTGCATAGAAAAAAAATAGAAAATATGCCAATTACTTAAATGTCTTTTCAACGTAGAATTAAATTCGTAAAAACGTAATTAAATTTGCAAACGTAATTGAAAATAAATTTTTATCCAGAAATGAGTAAAAAAGTGATGATAAAAAAATTTTGTAATTTTTTGGTGAATTTTTATATTTGTTAATATTTAATTTTAACACAAACTCAAGGTTTTACATACAAAAAATATTTATCGTTAAAAAATTGGTAATTGTCATTATTATTTCGTGACGACATAAACTTGTGACGTTTTTTTGCATAAATAAATTGTATAACTTGATATTTAATCCCGACACAATCTGAAGTTTCTTAAACCAAAAAATTATCAAGTAATTGTTAAAAAAATTGCATTATTATTTCATGACGTATTTTTTTCACAAAATTTCATATTCAACTCGATGTTTAATCCTGACACAATCTCAAGCACTTTCATCCCCAAATTTGTGAAGAGGTGATTGAAAAAAAAAATAGGCAACTGTCTGTGGCAAGGAAATTGTTCTCTCGTGGCGATATAAAGCGTCTCACAGTAGCGGTATATAATAGGAGAGGATGTAAAAGAGTGATTGCCTGAAAGATGGGAGAGATGTCAACAAAGGTTGCCTTCGCATATCGCCGTGCCCTCCTGATCGTTAAATCTACCAAGAGCAGACACCAAGGGCCGTGAAACTGTCGGTCGCAGGAGTTGGCGAACGTGTATACGAGGGGGGGGTGGAGAGGGGGAAGGGCGAAAGGGCCTTGAGGAAGCTCCTTCGGTATATTCCTCATTCTCATCGTCCACGAGGCTCCCTACTGTTATTCCCAAAGCCAGAAAGATTCTGCCGTCTCTTTTCCTCAAACTCCCTTTACGCCTCGGCGTATATACGCGGACATTTACAACCACCGTAAATTAAATACGGCCTCGATCGTAAGCCGGGTTATGCGATAGTGAGGAGAGAAGACGCACCGGGGGCCCGCGCGTACACGTTTGTCCTTCCATTCGCTCTCCTCCGCTCACTTTTTCTCCTCTCGTACCAATAGGGAGACGGAAAAATTTACCCGGTCTCGAGGTACAAAGAGTCACGGTGGAAAAGCTTTTTTTTCGTGTCTATGGAGAGAGTCTCCTTTCAAACGGATTATATGGAACGAGATCTGAGAGGTTCGCTTTATCAATCGATCCTGGTGCTTTTCATTTTCGTTTCAGCGCAATCTGAAACGGGAGTACGGAGAGCTTCTTTTTTAGTGGGATTAACATTCGGGATTCGGATTAAAAACTCAGGATGAAGTATTTTTTAGATGAAAGCGAGTCAAAAGTTGATTGAGAAATTGTTATCAAAATTATGAATTCATTAGGGAAATTCGTGTTAAGATCGATTCTGTGCTTTTATTTTCATTTTGAGCTTTTTCATTTTGAGCTTTTTCATTTTGAGCTTTTTTATTTTGAGCTTTTTCATAATAATTCAGATTAAAAGCTCAGAATGTAATATTTTTTAAATAAAAAAGACTCAAAAAGTGATTATAAAAATTGTAGAAAATAATTGTAACAACAATCTATTATATTTTCGAAATTCTATGTAGAATTCCTTGCGAGCTTTCTTCTATACACCCTAACCCTAAAGCCATCGTTAAAAGCTCGATAACGTTGCGAAACTGCTAATTCCACTCAGAGTTTCGAAGTGATTGGCTAAATCCTTATCTTTTAATAACGATGTGTCGAATCCTTCAAGTTAGTGTCACACACAAATTTATTCAGTCTATGAACAAAAAGCTCACACCGTGATTCACTAAATTTTACAACACGACGTAACTTTTCATTCTCCAACGATTTTCTTTCATATACTTTAAAAGAAATTTATAAAATAGAACATATAAAAAAGATTTTCACAAACTGCACTTATTATTGCGAGAAGTGTGTAAAAAGCACGAAAAAAGGGTGAAAAATTGAAAAAGCTCAAAGAGGTTGCAAGCTCGTGCACAATTCGACGTTAAAATAAAAAATAGAATAAAGCACACTTTGATCTTAAAATAAAACGTAAAGCTCACACGTATGACATCAGTTTAAAAAAGTTTCTCGATGTGACAAAAAAGCTCCTACCCCTCGATACAGTGCAAGAGAACGAGGAAGGACAAATGTCCCTTGACCATGACCGAGAGCTACATCCGTCTCGACTTTATACCCGTTGTCTGACAGTTTTGCTCGGTTTTACAGGATACAATTTACGTCTAACCGAGGACGTCGTGTATCGACGTCGTCGTACATAAAGAAAATCTAGCGAAATATAGAAGCAAAAAGCAGGGTCAAGCTTTTTTCCCTTTTTTTTTATTTTTCGTCCTTTTTATATTTCTTCCTTCTCGTTTCCATTCACGGATTCCCTTTCGTCGCTCCTCTCTCTATCTCCGTTTCTCGCCCTTCCACGGACCTCCGGTTCGTGAAAGTCTCGCGTCCCGAGGGATTTCGTGAAACCATTTCTAAGGAAGCTCTTATTTAGAGCTTTAACGCCACAAGCGACGCTCCATACGTCCCGGGGCGATAAAAGCGCGTTATATGGGCGCTTGTAAAACGAGGCGAGAGTGTGCGTTCGTCAGTCATTCTACTGGGCTGAGTGTGTTTGTATAAATCCACTATCGGGACGAGGGATAACGCGAGAGATGGAACAGAAAGGAGCGAAAGATGGATAAGAGCACCGGCTGACAAACTAATTGGTCCGAACGCCGCAATAATGTTCTTCACTCGGTTATACGTCCCGGAGATAAATCTTCATCAATGTTGCCGACGATGTTTTTTTTCATCGCGTTTGCAGCCAGCCCCCTGCACCGGATTTTTTTTATTGCCGAACGACGAATCGCGAATAGAAGTTTGACGTTCTACGTCACTCGCATGTACGTTCGTGATAGATGTTTGAAAATATTATTTTTAAGGGTTGATAAAAGTGATAAGACTGTGAGTGTGAAAGAAATTGATGTGGAAAAACCCTTGGATATTGCATTTTGAAGAAATTTTGATGCTGAAGGTCATTTTTATGCGATTTTGTATTAAATGTTTACAAATATTATTTTTGAGGGTTGATAAGAGCGATGATAAGATTTTTTGTAATTTTGAAAAAAAATTATGTGATAAAAATGTATTAAATTGTATGCTGAAGACATTTCGACAATCAAAGTCACTCTCATATGCTTTTGCGATATTTTTGTATCAAAATGATATTTTTAAGGGTCGATAAGAGTGATAAGACTGTGGTGTAGGTGTGGAAGAAATTGATGTGGAAAAAGCGTTGGATTACATTTTTAAGATATTTTGACGATGAAAGTCATTTTTATGTGCTTTTGTAATAAAAGTGTTTGAAAATATTATTTTTAAGGGTCGATAAGAGCGATGATAAGATTTTTTGTAATTCTGAAAAAAATGTATGTGATAAAAATATATTAAATTGTATGCTGAAGACATTTCGACATTCAAAGTCACTCTCATATGCTTTTGCGATATTTTTGTATCAAAATGTTATTTTTAAGGGTTGATAAGAGTTTTGATAAGATTATTTACAAGTCGCCAGAAGGAATTGTGAAGAAAAGATGGACCGGATTGTATATATCAGAGATATTTTTGTCACTCGACGTCACTTGAACGTCCGTTCGTGATAATTATGTGAAAATATTATTTTTAAGGGTTGATAAGAGCTTTGATAAGGTTATTTATAAGTGACGGAAATTATTCGAAGCAAATAAAATGCATCGAATTGCATATCAGAGACATTTTGCCACTCAACGTCACTCGCACATCCGTTCGTGATAATCATTCGAAATTGTTATTTTTAAGGGTTGATAAGAGGTTTTGATAAGGTTATATTTTTCTGTCGGAAAGATTACTGTGAAGGAAAAATGCACCGAGAATTGTATATCGGAGAAATTTTGACATTCAACGTCACTTTCGAGATAAATATTGAAGATTATTATTTTCAAGGGTTAATAAAAGCAGAGTTGATAACATTTTTTATAAATCCCCCAAAAATTTACTTACAAACAAATTGCAATTTAATCAAAATATCAGAATTTTCAGAATAACTTTTTTTACAAAAAATCTTAACGGAAAAAAGTGACCAAAAATTTTCATCGTTGTTCATTTCGTCTCTTTTTTGCTCGGTTCACCAAGGGGTGCACAATAGCACTAAAATAAAGAAAACATTAGCCCGAATTTACGACAGACTTAAGAAGCGAACGCATGAAAATAATAAAAAAAATCCTCGTTCTCCAAAAATTTGTTTCTCTTTCCGCTAAAGATACAAAAAAGCACTCGACAAATTTTTTTACATCAGTTGTATTTGGAATTACATTCGTGTTTCTCCCCTTCGCCAGGATTTGCTTTGAAAAAAAGCAAAAAAAAAGGAAAAGCTTAAGTAGATTTCAACGGAGGAAATGGACTGCGCAAATCGGCGAAAGCTCGAGTTTTTTTTCCGAAATTTAACAGCTCCGGGATTGGAGAATTTTCGGTGCGTTAGGGGTGAAATTATGTTCTCCGTAGGGTAGAAAAGTGCTTTCTCTCTCTTTCTCTCTCTCTGTATTTTTTTTGTCTTGTGGCGAGGCGCAATGTGTTCCCGGTGACCCACTGCTATCCCCTCCCCCTCGACTTCAATCCGGACAAAGAACTGGATGGCAGCAGCGATCCTTCTCTCCCCGCCCAGTTAAGTACTCGGGGGTGCTTCTTCGCGCGTAGAAAAATAATCGATGCCGCCCCGCAGCCCCTTTCTCGACGTCAGCTTGAGCATACGCACACAGGCATATTATATTTTCACATCAATTCCCACATACGCGTGCATTTGTCGACGAATTGCTCCAGACGACAATCTCTTCGTCATGACGTCGTGCCTACCGACGCAGAAGAAACGGAAATCGACGGGGAAGGAAAAAATTCACGAAAAGACGATCCTAATGATAAATGAGAATTCTTCATGCGAAAAATTCATAAAATTAGGCAATTTTTTATCAATTTTTAAAAATTAAGAAAATTTTAATTAAAAGTGAGGAGCCAATTTTTTATAATTATGCAATGATGGAAGAAAATTTTTAAGAAATTATTTCAAGTTGATGATAAAAAATATTTGCCGATTTATATCTCCGAGAGCTTTTTTTTCTTCATCAAGGAGACGCGAAATCGAGAGACTCCGTGACGGAGGGACAAAGTTCTCGAAAGATTTCGTCTCCTCGTAATCCAGTCCCATCTTGAAGGATGTAAGCGTCTTAAGAACGTTTTCGTGAAAAGACGATTACGAATAATTGGGATTTCTCGAATTCGCTTCATCCCCGGTGGAGAATAAAACCGTCGCTGATGTACGAAGGAGCGTCATCTTCGAGGAGACAACGACAATTTTTTTCTCCTCTTTGTTCTCTCTTCGATCTATTTTTTTCCCACATCTTTTCGCGCACACACCGACGTCCGAAGTTCCGAAGAAAACACTCGAAGCGACCCTCAAATATTTCTATTCCTCGTCTCGATCTGCAACAAAGAACTTTTCGATACGCACGAGATAAGGGCTGCTGGCCATCCAAGGTCTCAGGCACGCGTACGCAGTCACGGAAAAAAAGACAGAGAGCGAGGTCCCCGAGGCCCCCTACAGTTGAAAAGAGACATTGACGTATGGCGGATTCAGGCTCGCGAGTTATTATCGAACTCTCCCTTTCACGGTCCTGTATCACTTTATTCTTATGAATCGAACGCAGTAACTCAAGGACTGCATTCACCATTTCTTTTTATTTAATGCCGGTCTTTAAGGAAGAAAATCCCCCCAGAAAATTGACCGAGAGTCTTTTCATCGAAATCGCTTCATCTTTTTATCGGAAAATGATGAAAATTGATATGTTAGAATTATGATATGAAATTTTCTATTTTTTTTAATAAGTATTAATTCTAATTCAGTTACGAAGATCTTATTTTTTTTACTGATATTTGAAAAAGATAAATTAAAAATTTTTAATTTGTATATTTTGGATTTTATTCAATTATATATTATTTTTATGAATGATTGATAATTATGAATAATCTTTTTATGAAGGAACGGAACAGACTGAACTGGTTGCGCAGTAGCTCAAGGACTGCATCCCCCCAATTTCTTTTTTATTCAATGTCGATCTTGGAAGAAAATCCCCTGGAAAATTGACCAAATCTTTGTTGTATCGAAAAGTGATAAAAATTGATACATTCCATTTTGAGTTTCTTATACATACAGTATTTTATATTTTTTACAATTTCAAATTAAAATGAATTATTAAATTAATTTTAAAAAACCAAACATGAAATAAAATAAAAATTAACAGAAACAAGTTTCTCGAATAAATTTTTCATTACATAAAATCTAAATAACGATTTCAATTCAGGCTATCCATGACCGAATGAATCACATTTATTTATGCACCTCTCAAAATTAGGGTCAATAATACGTGGACAAACATCGTATATAAAAAGGGACATTCGTATGAGAATTGAATGTCATTCGAGAATTAAATATCGAATGACCGTGTAGTTAGCGAATGTTTAGTGTAATCGTGAATGAAATTTGAAACGAGGGAAAGTAAGGTTAACAAAAGAAAGGGGCTTATCATAGGATAAGGCTGTTTTTCGATACAAAAACGAGCCCTTCGGCGTTCGCTCGATTTTCTTTGTCCAAGGGCTCTTTTTCGGAATCCGGACCGTATAGCTGGAGGGAGACTCGGGATATATCGATTCGCCCGATCAAATAGCCAACACATTGCATCGTTTTGTGTGTGTCTGTGTGTGAGTTAGTGGAACTCCCAAATAAGCGGGATTACCGGTACGTTCCTCGCCTTCGGCTACCGATCCCAATGCAGTCCATCAATGTGCTCCACAAATTGTCCAGCCATGGAACAAAGGATTTCGTGCTCCTACAGTTTGCATCAAAGATTTTATCAATAGTATGCGATATCAGAGCTTTAATGCTCAATGTTTCAGATAATGAAATTTGAATCAAAATTTAATTTTTTGAGGTGTAAAATTTTATTCGTCGGAATGTGTTATGTGTAATTTTTTTACCAATGTGCATCGGAGATTTTGTCAATTGTGGGATATCGGAATTTTCAATATTTTTGATAATGAAATTTGAATAAAAATTTCATTTTTTGAGGTGTACGAATTTATTCGTAAATTCTTTTTTTTATTTGTAATTTTGTTACCAATGCGGTCCACAAATCGTTCGGCCATGGATAAAAGGATTTCGTGCTCCTAAATTTCATTTTTTGAGGTGCAATTTATACGTAGGAAATTGTTTTTTTGATGTGTAATTTTTTTACCAGCCCACAAATAACAGTCAAAAGACGTTTGATCGTAAATTTAAATAAGTGAATAAAATAGAGTGATTTTTTTTCATCTCAGTCAATACTCTAATCCAAAATTATTGCGCCTGCTCATCCGATCGGGATGTTTCCTCCTGAATTTATATAAAAGTATAGGGACGATATTCGAGGTTTATTTTCCCCAAAGGAGAAGAGAGAACGAAATTAATAAAAAATTTGTTGTCCCCGGGAGTGAAAAGTCGTACACAAACAGGGCCGTGCTTCAAAATTCATATTTCGAACGGTTCCTTTTTCTCGTCCCCTAAATATATCGCTGTGTACATATTTGCTGCACCGACATACTCGAACCCTCCCGGTTGTACAAAAACCGGAAATAACGTTACTGACAGACCGAGGAGTCGCTCGCAGGCTCCCTCTTCGCATGTACTCCGTCGTCTTTTTCGGGAAACGCGTAACCCTCGCGAGAGAGCTAGAGAGCGACGAGAAACCGCTCTCCGGTTCACAATCGCGAGGAGAGCCTCGAGGGCGAGGGAAACGCCACCTTGTAAATCAAGCACGCGTCAACGAAGAAGTTAAGGATGTGAAAAGAGCTGTGTCTGCCCGAGCGGAGATGCCTGCCGAGCGCAAAAAGTTGAAACTCTTGGCTTGTCGTTGCCACGACGTTCCGAATCCTCACATGTGCCATAAGAATATGTTAAAGCACTTCTATAACCGGCACTTCGAGCGATTTCGAGACTCGGGGGTGCGAAGGATCCTACAAAGGGGAGTGTGAAACGTTGCGGAAAATATTTTAACTCTGTGCAATTCGATATTTTTCTTTTTTCAATTTTATCTTCATTTAGACGGGATTTCGATTAGATTAATTGATTGCAGACGACTGAGCATGATGAAGTGGACACTGATCAGTTGAGGTCCCATTTGATTTAATAATAAACAAAAAAAAATTTTTGCTTATTATTATATTAAATTATTTATTTCATTTTTGTCTTTAATTAACAATTTTTATATTATTTATTATTTAAATGAAAAGAAAAATAAATTGTGAACAAGAACTCATCATGTTTTGAGCATGATGAAGTGGACACTGATCAGTTGAGGTCCCATTTGATAAAATAATGTACAAAAAAAGATTTTTGCTTATTATTATTATATTAAATTATTTATTAAAATATTTAATTCATTTTTGTCTTTGATTAGCAATTTTTATATTAATTATTAATTAAATGAGAAGAAAAATAAATTATGAACAAGAATTCATGTTTCGAATGAATTTTTGAGATAATAGGACGACTGATCCTTGAAGGATTATGCGATTTATCAGAAAAAAGGGAATACGAATAAGCTTCCGTTTGTACTTCGATATTTTTTCAATTTAATCCTCACTTTGGCAAGGCGCAGAGTTCATTTCGATTAATTATTTGCAAAAGAGCGGGCTTAGCAAAGTGGACGCTAATCACTTAAAGGATTCACGTGTTCATCGGGGAACAGAGCGAGATGTGAGCAAGGTTCAAGAACGAAACGTATTTAGTAGACACGAGAGTGAAAAGCACAAAGTATACCAGGAAGATAGAAAGCTGAAGAGCACTTTGGCTAAGAAGCTTTGCTTGCACTTAGCAACTTCATATTTTATTAATTCTTATCTCTATACTCGTGGACACATAATCTTCTTGAGAATATTCGCAGAGTTCCATGATTTTGTGTTTTCCACTAAAAAGCATTTTGGAAAACGTTTGCCAAAGAGATTAACGTTCTCGTTTATAATAATAATTCATTAATAATAATTACTAAAAATTTACACAGGTATTGAATAGAATTGAAATTTCCCAAGATTTCGTGAATTACATTCTTCTAGCAAATTACACTCTGTTACGTCGCAGGCATCGAAGTAGAGAGAATACTAACTAAATTAATTTGTCCCAATAATAATAATAATAATAATAACGATGAAAGACAGACCCAGGACGTAACACTCCAAAAAACATTTTCCAAAATGATTAACCTTTTCGATAATACGTCAATAATGATCAATAATTATCGACAAATGTACACACCGATATTAAATGAAATTGTAAATTAATCAGATATTCCGTGCCTAAATAAAATTGATATTCGCGGAGTCGTGAACGTTGAAAAAAAGTGAGAGGTCAATCCGTGATAAAGCGAGAGCAAATGAACTTTCAATTTGCGATGAAATTAGTCAGCGTCGTGTACAAAATTCTGACGTGGTAGTTGGCAATTTTCTCGCGAGTATCGATTGTGGAGGGAGATTAGAGTGCGGTGGGTTTTGCGGGGCGTGTCGTTGACAAGCAATGTGTGACATCGGTTCCCCCATCGCGAAAGCTCCGCTATTTTGCCCGTCCGATCACACCTCCGTCCAGTCTTTTCCATTTCTCGGCCTTCCATCTCTCCTGCCTCTTCGCTCCCTCTTCACGGCTTATCGGGTCCAGGAAAGGCTTTCTATAACGCCCTCTCTCTCCCGTTTCACGTTTCAATATATGCGAAACTGGTGACCGGTATAGAGATTCGATCTTACACCGACCACTTGCCCTCCTTGCCCTCCGCAAGCGCTACGGACCGCAGGCAGATCTCTATCGCAAGTAATTTCCATTCTTCCCGCTCGCTCGAGCCGGCATTTTCAACGTGCCTTGAAAGATGATTCACATTTATTCATGAATTTAGACTATGGAAAAAAATAATTCGGTGTATTGACATTGCGATAAGAAGTTTTCAGCATATTTCATTCATCGTCCAATTTCGAATGTCATTGCCATTTTCGGGTCTTGACAGATCATCGTATTTCAGGTCAGATTGAGGTGTACCTGATCTTCCATCAGATTCTGATGAATTGTACCCTACCAGGTCCTGATAAGGTGTACCGTTCATCTTCCAACGTCCTCATCAGGTCCTGGGAAGTTATATCATATCTTTCATCAAGTCTTTATCAGATCCTGATCATGTAAACTTCATATCTCTCACCAGGTGCGGATCAAGACCTATAATAGGGTGTCATTTTTCCTGAATTTAGACAATGGAAAAAAATAATTAGGTGTATTGACATTGCGATAAGAAGTTTTCAGTATTTTTAATTCATTGTCCAATTTTGAATGTCATTGCCATTGTCAAGTCTTGACGGATCATCGTATTTCAGGTCAGGTTGAGGTGTACCTGATCTTCCATCAGATTCTGATAAATTGTACCCTACCAGGTCCTGATAAGGTGTACCATTTATCTTCCAACGTCCTCATCAGGTCCTGAGAAGGTACATCTTATCTTTCATCAAGTCTTTATCAGATCATGATAATGTAAACTTCATATCTTTCACCAGGTGCGGATCAGGACCTAAAATAGGGTGTCATATTTCCTACCAAGACCTTACTAGGTCCTGGGAAAGTGTATTTGATCTTTGATCATCTGCTGATGAGGTCTTAATGAGGTGTTCATCAGGTACTTATATTGAAAACTCTTCAAAAAGTTGATGTCATCAATCAGTTACTGATTAGGTTCTTATGCCAGGAAGCTCTATGAAAAATATCAGTCAATTGATAGGTAACATTCAAGTTAATCAACAGAAACTTGCATTACAAGATACGGAGTAGCCAACACAACAATCAAAAGATGAGATGTAGGATTTGAATGCCTTTTGTCCTTTATTCAGAAGAAATTTGCTGAGATTCTGATGGTTATGTATCAAACTACATGGCTTTCATATAATCTTTGTTCTCCACTCTCGTGTATCCACTCATAGACGCTGCGAACCCTCATCAAGTTTATTTCCGCTTACAAAATCCATCCTGTACACGAACGATGCGAGCTCATGAAAATCGTTATGCCTATACTAGCCGAGACTATGAACCGAGACACGTGGAATTAAGTATTCATTTCAGCAGACAAGGAGTGCCGCGTCTGCAAGACCTGTCTCGGCATGAACTTCGAAGTTGCCAAGTGAAGGATGCAATGCGATGTTGGATGACACGACGGATAACAAGAATTCCACTTGAGGGAAATTTCAAATTAATTGCATATTTGAACAATCGCGTGTTTGCTAATTAATATCATACCTAATACATTTTTAACGATAAGTTCTAAATTCGATCATTGTTATCTTTAGAATTGAATGAAATTTATTAAGTAATGAATGAAAATTACTGAAATCGCAAATTCATTTATTAATTTTTAAGGATTCAATTTAATTTAGTTTAATTTAAAGCAAATTCTTCTGGATGTAGAAAAATGAATTTTATATAGAAAATGAAAGGAAATTCTTGCGAGCGTAGCAGACGTCATGAAAAGTAACGAAGATAAATTCGTTGCAATATTTTTTGTCCAATTCCGTGGTTAGCAATGTAGCACAAAGCGAGTATCCAGAATGAAATGATCGTTCCGGTGGGTCTTTAAATAAAGAACGGGGCAAGGTACGGAGCTCGGCAGACAAATCGAAAGCCAGAACAGGGCGTACAGTTGCTCGAACCTACATCATGAGTTCTGACACGGTGGAAAGGGTGTAAGCGCAAGAGCCAGCGGCTGGCAATAATTCGACCGTAAAATTGCGACGTTGCGTTTTGCCAACGGTCCGGACCGCTCCGCGAGAAAGATTCAACGCAGGCGAAGGAGTTTCTTCACGGAGATCCTTGAACGTGTATCGAGCATGACACAACGTACAGGACGACGTTGAGGAGAGTCCGTACAGATGCTTCTGGCAAGCCTCGTCCTCATCCATTTTGGACGATAAAAAAAATTGCCTGTACTCGTTCAGTCTTCATACTTTTGCTTGGGTATTGACAGGAACAGTATCAAAAAAATGTTGTCAACAAATTACTCATTGATAGGATCGAAATACGTGACAAAATCGAAAAAAGTTGCATGAAAATTCGAAAATGAAAATTCGAAAGCAATTGACAAAATTTTGAATTTTTGATTGTTCAAAAAATGCTGATTGTTGAAATGATTTAATAAATGATCTAAAGTTGTTAATTAATGTTGCAGCTAATATAATAAACAATTTGGAATCTTTTTTAAAAAACTACAAAGTCAAAATTTTGCAATTTTTTTGTTCTGAACATAATTTTGGCAATGATTAAACCTTTAATTTGTCAAAAGCTTTATTTTTGATCCAATTCGTTTTCAAGACCAAAAAATCATACAAAATAATTACAAAAAATTAATTCAAATTTTGAAAACATTAAATTCCTCTCTCACCGCGCATATAAAAAAAAATTCGCAACTTCCACCGCGCCAAAAAAAAAACGATGGAATGTACTGAAAAGTGAGAGTACACTTTCCGAGATGAGGAACGTGAGAAAAAAAAACTAATTTTTTCTTCGCTGGCCGAAATCGAAGAAAGCCGAGGGAAATTCTCGCGGCGCTTAGAGTCGTTCGCAGCCGTTGCACAGGCTGTGTCTCGCATAAACGCGACCGTAAAGCTCAGACGCGGCGTTAACTTTAGTACCCGGTAAAGTTTGTTCAGAGGAGCGCGTTTCGTCAAGGGAGAGAGAGAGCGAGGAGGAGGTCGAGAGGGAGGAAAAGCGAAGGCTTGTGACGTGTACATATCAAGCTCACGTCGAATACGTACGTACGTACACACGTACGCACACCTCTCGCCTCACAGAAACACATAAAAGCGCTAGGCGTGAATGCCCGTTGGGACTAAATAAAGCCCCGATGAAAGAATTCCTGTTCTGCATTATTAAAGCGTAGGCAATTGCTTTTGCACTGGCAGAAAAGCAGGACACACTCTCGCTGGTGAATGCGAACCGGTGAACCTATTAAAAAAATAAAATGAAAGAAAAGGAAGAAAGAGGAGGGAAGATGAGGAAGGAGAAGAGGTAGAGGGAGGCTGAGGAAGAGATGCGGGTACTGAGGAAAAGAGACAGAAAAAAAGAGAGAGAAAAAAAATGCTATGAGACGCGAGGGAACTCCGTTATGTATTTTCGCAAACCTTGAGGGCGTACGTTATTACACCCCGAGGAATCTGGAGCCGAGAGCCTCGATGGTATAAATTCTCGAGTATGACGAGAGAAGAGACGAAGAAGTTAAAAAAAAAATTGTAGGCTTATTTTTCCCGGTACATAACCGTTTATTGGAAAAATATGTGTGTGGCAGGTTTTATCGGAAAGAGAGTGAGATGGAATCGCGAAAAAAAAAACGGAGCGATGAAATTAGCTTGGAAATTCGATTATCGTCTTTCGTCGAGTCTGCCGGGGACGCGTCGAATGGACGGTGCACTTGCCGATTGTTCATCGTTGTATGTAACACGATTGGAATTTAATCCAATGTCCAAGAAATAAACCGCAGATACGAACACACCCAGACTTTATTATTTTTTATTATTTTTTTTTCATTTTTTACTGCACGAGCTCTGCTTATTCGACTCCTTTAAATAAAATTGATCGTCCAATATCTGATACCAGTTTTTGATGGCGCATAAAATGATATCGCGTCTGAAATCGTGGAATGAACGAAAAACAGTGAAAAATGGCTCGCGATGTTTCCGGAGCAGAAGAACGTAAAAACTCTGAAATACTTTCTCTCTTTTTATTAGATCTTAAATTACGAAAGTCGGAGGGAAAATATTTTTCCTCGGAGATATTGGTATCAAGATGGATATTTTCGGGTAAACAAGACAAAAATACAAGTTCCGAGTGCACTTCGCCACTTGGCACGGACGTCGATACATTTTGACCCCACGTGCACGTAGCGCTCGCAAATTTCACGAAACTCGTAAAAACATTCGCATATCTTCGTGCGTTTCTCATTGTTATACGAACTACGCTTTTAATATCAAGCACGCAATCATATTTTCGGCATCACAAAGAAATCCGAAGCTCGACAAAGTTTCTTGTCCCGAGGCTCGTATAAAAACCGGACAACAGCGCTCTCGATGTGTTACAAATTTTTCAATGCACACTTTTTTATTCGCGAATAAATCCAGTAATGCAATCAACAATTTTCATTTTAACATCTTCAATAAAATATAAACGTCACGCGTGAAATTCGAGACCGATTTCATCGCAAATAATTTATCTTTCCGGTGGATTTTTCGAGATAAGAGTCGGAACGAACCGCGGCGGTATGAATGAGAAGAGTTTACGAAGGATTGCATGTTCGAAAAGTTTCGTGGGCCCACGGAATGAACAATACACCATTGTGGCGAGACTTTTTTCGCGGTGAGTTTTTCGTGTACGCGGCACGTACGGAGTACATACACGGGCGTGTATAGGACGTTTCAACGAAATAGCCGAACGCGGAGAAGGTATTGCGGTAATTGGCCCAACGTGAGTTACGGCGCGAGCGATCTCGTCTCGTCGTAAAACGCGGACGGCGGGACGTTTTCGGTCACGTGTGCGATTCGTAAGTTACTTTTTCTCTCTCTCTCTCTTTCCCTTCTTCGTTTTTTTTTTCAGCTTTAACGATTGTTCGCCCGGGCCGAGACGGAAAGGAGCGCACCACTCCTTATTTTTCCCTCGCCTCTTCAACATCGGTTTCCTTCCCGAGTATTGTCCCGCGTGACTCTCCACCCACGATTCTTCAGTCCGCTTCACGCACGCGAAAGGAAAGAAAAAAATAAATAAAGGAGGAATAAAAGGATGAGAAAAAAGGAAGAAGTCCTTCTAAAACGTCCCTAGCTGGTTTCTCAGTTTATTGCCGAGAGGTTCGATTAGGTTTTTCTTATCGTACGTACAAACGACGGTACACACAGAGCTTTGCTTCTTCCTTCTGTCTTCATTATTTCTTTCTCGTGCTCGCCGGGCGCATATATGTGTATAGGAGAGAGAATAGAAAGTACCGAGATCTCTTCGTTTCCCATTAGGGGAGACTTATATACGTTTCGAGGAAAGATCTCTAACGAGCGATCTCAATTCAACCGCGGTTCTGCACTCGGGCGCAGACATTCGCTATCAAGTCATTATTCGACCGGACCCGATGATTCCGCTTAATCGAGTTACATAAATTCAACTATGTACGAGAACGCGAATTACTTTGTATACGAGATAACTGGCGATATCATAAAGCTGTAATTCATATCTCGAATCGACTCGAACATTTATGGTTTGAGGGAGAGCTAATAACAGTGAGACACTGAAATTTCATCGTCACCAATTTCATCAAAATATAGGAAACGAATTTGAGGAACACGAGATGGATTCAACCATTCAGTTTACAGGAGCTAGCTGAATAAATATTTAAGGAATTTGATGAAATTTGGTGCGTTCTTCGGTATCAAATATAATTTTTTTCAAATTTTTCCTCTATCTAGTTCCAGAATTATTCACTATTAAATTGAGTAATTCAATTGAAAGTTGAATTACTCAAAAACCAAGAAGAAAAAAAATCTGAAAAAATTGAATGTTCATATTCGATACCAAATTTTATAAATTTTTCTACATTTTTGAATTTCCCGTCATTTTTAAACAGAAATGATGATGAGATTAGCGACCCTCCTTAATCTTCAAACGACGTTTGTAAACTGTGGTTGCTAAATCGGAAATTGTAGCAGAATTTTCTCGGGCGTGATCAGCAACTTTGTAGCAGTTTGTAATTGCTTGCAATGTTAAAAGGAAACGTTTAGCTTATATGAAACTGGATAGAGAGACAGAAAGAGATCGAGAAGGGTAAAAGGATTCGATCAAGTGTCCTGAAGCCACTTCCTGCAGTTAGGAGCGATGAGAGATGGTGAGTTCTTCAGTATCGAATATGAAGACAATTTTTTTCAAATTTTTCCTCTATCGAGTTCCAGAGTTTCCTCTATCCAGAGTTATTCACTATTAAATATAAATTCTTGATCTCAGAATGTATATATGCACACAAATGTGATGCGTACATATATAAATTTCAAAATTGAATTACTCAAAAATCAATCAGAAAAAAAATCTGAAAAAATTGAATGTTCATATTCGATACCAAATTTTATAAATTCTTCTACATTTTTGAATTTCCCGTCATTTTAACACAAAAATAATGATGAGATGAACGATCCTCCTTAATCTTGAAACGACATTTGGGAACTGTGGTTCGTAAATCGTAAATTGTAGCAGAATTTTCTCGGGCGTGATCAGCAACTTTGTAGCAGTTTGTAATTGCTTGCAATGTTAAAAGGAAATGTTTAGCTTATGAAACTGGATAGAGAGACAGAAAGAGAGCGAGACGGTTAAAAGGATTCGATGAAGTGTCGTCGAGCCACTTCCTGCAGTTAGGAGCGATGAGAGATATCCTCTCGATCCACTTGGCCGAGCATTTTACGCCGGTGCCTACGAGTCGACGGTGCGAAGAGGAAGTTGGACAGGACGACTTTTTCTTGATTAACCGGCTGGATAGAGCGCGCGGATCGTAGAGAGAAGCAAAGTAGGGTGTTCCACGAGAATACACTCCGTCGAGGTATTCTCGTGGCTCTCTGCTCCTCTGTGACGCTCTCGAACGCGACGCTCGTGTATACCTGTGTTTGTCATTTTCACAGCGGATTGCATCCATCCTCCTGAGAAATAAGACTGAGGTGGTAATCTTTGCATCCGCCTCGGCGATCCGCGGACAACCGGGAACAGCGGTTTCAAGCTCGCTTTTCGTCGAAACGAGGTCGCGCCGGGTCAAAGTAATCGAGTGAAACTCTCCGCATTGCTGTACGTCGTGCCTCTTTCTCTGGATTTTATCCATACGATATACACGGTTTCAACTGTTCATTACCGAAACGAGTATTAAAAAAAACACGCTGATTCCTGTTTTCTGCTCGAGATAATTACTTACCGATAATTAACCATTTTCGTTTTGAACCGAGTGCACTGAACTCACCTGGAAAAAACAAAAGAAAATACCAATTTAGTATTTTAACTAATATTAAACAATTCATTTAATTCGTAAAATTAATGTTGTATCAAATTCTTAAATTTTTTAATTTCTTACAAAAATTACTAAACGAATTCAAATCGTTTTGGCTTTTATGGGTCGTAAATAGATTTAGAAAAATTCGTAAATCGTTTCTCCTGGGAGAAAAAATGCGTCGTGACGACGAGAAACCCCGAGGACAGAAGTGCTCCGAGAGTCACGTGGGCTAGTCATTCGCAGAGAGAAAAAGATTAAAGCCTGCGAGACGTTAAATCTCTCCCACGTCCTGGCCACTTCCTGCCATTCATAACCATTAGAGAAATTTATGTATCTCATCTATTGCAACTTTTGCCGCGTATCGCAGGCAAATATGTGTCCGCCCTGTGCACGTGTTTGTCCATCGCACGACTTTTCTCCACGGTGTGCTACAGAATTTCAGGTTCTTTACGAGTGCAACAACCGTCGTCGTACTGGAAAACGATTTGCATCGCGCGATACGAGCTCGCGCTAATAGAGACTGAAACTCCAACGGAGCTACAAAATATACTCTCGAGCTACGGAAAAATCGAAATTCATAATTTTTTTTTTTCATTCGACCTTCGATCGAGAACCCGATACGTAAATTTTGTTCTTGAAAAATGTGCTAAGCTTCTTTCGCGAATATAAGAGCGCAGATGAACGAATCTGGTCTCGAGGAACGCGAACACTTTCCACACGTACCGTAATCCTCGCGATAAAGTTTCGCGGGTAAAACGAACCTTTTAAAGCCAGTGCGGAACATCACTATAATCGCGGAGTGTCGTGGGGATTTATCTGTTGATACAAGAGCGTTCATTTGAAACATAAAGCAAAGCTCCGGAGGAGAGCGATGTCTCGTTTAAGAGGCGCATACCCCGACGGAGCTTAGCGCGCGAAATACCGCAGGGCCACGATTGCGTGACGAAGGATAATAAATATCCTTCGCGAACGTTAATGCCGCTGCAAGCGTGCGCTCGGACCTCTTCCACATGCCCGGTTATCGTGCATGCACGACCCACACCCTTGGAGTCAATTTCTGTCTCGAGATGGAATTTCAGAAAATTTACAAATGACAGAAACATTGCAGCTGAACAAAATCAGGCTGAAGAATTACGGCGACACTGTCAAAATGTCGTGCGGTGACATAAAAAATTACTAAGCACCTTGATTAAAGATTTATCCAGATCATGGACATGGACAATGGAAGCAAGAAATGAAAATTCGTTTTGAGTTTTCTTTTTTTCGACGCAGAGAAAGAATGTGTTTGTGAAAAATTCGTGATAAGTTTCAACTACTTAAGTGTCCCAAAGAGTTCTAATCATCAACGATAATGGGGTGGAAAGGAATCATCTAGGCTTTACCTATTTGGTCGTGATGAACATGGACAATGGAAGTAAGAAATAAAAAGTGTATTTAAATTTATTGAGTTTCGCTATTTTTTTTAGACGCAGAGAAAGAATGTGTTTGTGAAAAATTCATGAAACGTTTTAACTACTTAAGTGTCCCAAAGAGTTCTAATCATCAACGACAATGGGGTGGAAAGGAATCATCTAGGCTTTACCTATTTGATCGTGATTAATCGCGAAAAATATCCCATAAAGTTTTATCTCATCCGTTTCGACCCTCAATACGAGCCTCTTCCTTTTTTCAGCGATGAGGCACTTTCGGGACTTGAACCCTCTATCGCAATTATACGAAACGAATAATTCGTTCACCCTCATTCTCATCCAGTCCTGAAGAATTCTTTTAATTGTGATTTGCATAGTCTACGCATAAAAACTCCCTGGGTAGAATAATCTGTAGACTCCGCTCTATAGACATCTTCACTTAATGAAAAAAACAGAATGAAAATTAAAGTGTTATATCGAGGAACGGAAAGTTAAAAATAAAGCAAAAGGAATCCAATATTTCATTTCATTCTCGCAATTAATTGAAGGGTCTTCATGATTCCAGTGAAAAAATATGCACATACATTTCTCGCAAAAATCCCAAAAAGCAATATCTCAATGAATCCATAAATGCAAAACCTCAATTTTTAAACAGTTCTTACAACCGTCAGGAGTTCCGAATCCATTTGCAACCGAAATCATGACGATCCAACGATTAGCCTCGGTAACGACGGTTAAGCCTCCGGGTAGCAGTGTAGCGAAATATTGTTCGTGAACACCGAATGAAATATCTATGCGGAGTGAGTATAATGCGCATTAGTAATCAATTAGGGAAGAAAGCAGCGAACGGTTGCCAGTGGCTGCGAGGTGAAGAGGGCATGGAACTAACGCGTGTGACATTGAATAGGTTGTTCGAGAGGAAGCGTACAGGAGAGAGATGAAGTACCGAGTAGGTGTATCGTGCATACATTTGCATTGAATGAACGTTGCTAGAGACATTGTTGCAGGAATGGAGTCCCGGCAGCGCCGCCCTTTTGCTCGATAGGTGGATATGGATATCCATTGGAGAGAGAGGTGGAAAGCCAGCAGCGGAGTTCGTGTTGCCTAGACGGTTTTCAGTTCGTTTGGAGAGTGGCACTCCCTGTCTGGCTGCTCGGCTGATCGCAACCACACGACCCACACACACCGGCTTCACTCCTTTTTGCTTTCTCTCGCACTCGAACGGTACACCGTATGCGCGCATTGCACTCCATCGCCGACTCCAGTATGCACATTCGTGCGGGCACCGAGACACGCGCGGTCTGTATCTCTCGCTCTCTGTGTCCTCTGATATTATTATACCCGGTTGGCCATCTATCACGGCTCGCGCGCGCGCAACTACCAGACAGATATCTCACACACATCAACGGCCTACACACCCTGGTGAAGGATATACGCGCTGAGCCTCGGGAAAGACGAGATAACTTGGTTTTTTTTCTTTTCTTTGTTTATCCGGGGGTCAACGAAAAGTTTGAAAATATCAAAGAGATCCTATAATTTCGATGATATCAGACCGGCGGGCCATCGTTTGCGTTCCTCGTTTTTTCATTCCTCAATGAGCTCGGTGAGTCGAAACTACTTGAGAAAGGAAAAAATTCATCAGGGCTCTTTCAATATTTGATTTGAGATTTAATTAAATCGCAGTAAAGGAAAATCTCGGTCGAACGGGAGGACGAGAGCGAATGGATATTTTCATTTTAATTCGCGGGGAGACTGCGTGATGCTGAAACCTTGAGGAATATTCCCGTAGGGCAGCGGAGAGACCGAAGATAATCGTCGCGCTTTCGTTTTCACTCAGTTTTCACTCCTCTTTTCTCGAGACCCCTCTCATTCGTTTTCCTCTCGTTTAACTTTTTTACTCTCAATTCAATCGATTTTTTCTGCTTTCCAATCCCATCAGTTTTTAGGGTGCGACGCCAGTCTTACCAGTTTTTTCTCTTCCTCTCTCTTTATTCCTCTTTCTTTCACCCCGGCGAGTGGTAACAATTAAAATCCCTTCTCGCCGTTCTGCAGTCCTTGCCGCGGTTATGTACGATCGGCATGGAACACGCTATCTTTATAGCCCATCTCATCCGACCGTAATAAATCATTCCTCGATTACGAAGATCGTGTCGCAACACCCACGATCAACGGAAGAACGCCGCTGTCGAGAACACACGAAAACGCACGCACACCATCTTCATTCCTGCGTCCCTAGTTCGTAGAGACCAACAAATCTGTGCCAAATACAAATTAGTTCCTTACACACGATGTTCTGCACGAACATGTTTGCATTTCCCGAAATTTGTTATTTATACACCATAATTATTATAATATTATTAGATCTACTTAAAATATTACAAAAGTCTTAAAAGAACGTACAATTAGATAAATAACTATGTAAGTATAAAGTATGCCTAAAAGATACATAGAACATCCACATAGAATGGGTATATTGGAATTTCATTTTCTCATCTAAAGTCGAATAATACAATCCAACTTGATGAATGGATACCAACTGACTGAGTTTCATCATATTCTAAAGAGTTTATATGAATGTGGAGTCCAGATGGAACAGAGAACCAACCGACATTGCCAAAAAAGATATTTAGGATAAATCAAACGAGATGATCTTCAAACAGTTGGAGAAAACATTTCAGTAGTTGTTTCTGTGAATGTAACTAGAACATGAATCAAAAATGGACCCAACAATAAGGCAACATACAATGACTCATAAATTCAGATGAAATTACGTTTTACCCTTGAAACCGCAAACCGATGGTAGGGTTCAATATTATCTCGGTTGGATAATCGAGGTGAGTGGAAAGTAGTGGCCGGTGTTGAATTGTGAGTACTAAGGTCTAAGCATGAAGGTTTTGAATTCATCGTAGATGTTTCGAGAGATCGTAAGGGTTCTTGACATTCGTGACGCTGGCACAACACGTAGAGTAGAGGTGATGGAACGCGAGGTATAGATAGTGAAAATAACTCCTCCTAATTTGGTCCGACCCGGTTGACCGCAAGCGAGGTCCTAACGCCGTTGGAGCGACCACTGCTACGTCCGGATGCTCGGCTACCACCAAGCTAGGTCCACCTCTTATCTAAAGATGAGTCTGGCCTTTGCCTCGAGTGTATAACAGTATTGCCCTATAGCGACTTTGTACGTCCCATCAGCTCCGTCTGCTCCTTCCCGTTTCGTTCTGTCTCATTATGGCCTTGTAATAATAGCAAGGATCTCTGGGCGGACCCTCCGGGAAACGCGGACTCTCAGATCTTATTGCCGATAGAATGTTCCTCCCATACTCATAGCGTGCAATTCAGCCGGGCGTATCTTTGAATCCCAAAAAGGGATTCCCTTCATTTCCTGAATTCAGGAGAAAAAAGCTGGCATTTGAATACCGTACCATACATCCGGTCTGGAGACTCTTTTCAATTCAGCCTTACGTAAGAGGTATCAGAGTTTTCCTATCTTATGCGACGTCGGGGAATGCTATTTAGTTTGAGTGATATAGGACATTAAAGGAAATAAATCGACGAAGGCTCGCATCTGCTTCTGCAAAGAGCAGTCTGATGTTTTTCATCTTGAAATCTTCCTACTTGAACACATGCACATTATAATTCTTCCGGAAAATATTACATGGAACGCGCCCAGAGACTTGCCGGTGCGCTTAGGTTTAATCGAGATGCAGAGAGATGGCACGGAGCTTTTTGGCACACAGTGAAAAGCGGATGGCGGGGGATACTAAAAAACGGATGAACGCCCGGATCGCAGAAGCAACGATAAATCCTCCTGTTAACCTTGCAGCCTTCGACTTTAACATAGAGGAAAGAATGCTGGAGGTAGTAGGACAAAGACAGAGAGATGATTGTGACGTTGAGAGCTCAAGAAAATGCCAACGAGGCGGACCTAGTGGATAGCTAGACTTATAACGGGTAAGAATCTCCATAACTTCTTGCTATCGGTTTTTGCTTAGCCACGAAGATTGATCCAGAGTGAATAAATTTCTAGTTAGTACCGGTAAAAAATATCCCGCATTACTAATGTCTTTTATAAACAGAGGTTTATGAAGCAATTTTCAAGGATACTGACAACCGATGGATAATCAGTCAGTGAATGCTTCGGACCAAGGACGAAGTTGATAAAGGAATACCAATGAATGGATCAACGACTGCGGAATGTTAGTTATCTTTCCCAGACATTGTTGAAAAACTCGCCGCTGCAGAGGGCACGTTTCGAAGTAGGAAGGAACGAAGATTCTACGAAAAGCCAGTTGGATAAATGTAACTGTGGAAAGAGGAACTTGGAAGCGAAGAATTCACAAGGAGAGGCTGATGCAAGGGGGAAAAGTGCCATTCGTGTAAGACCCGTGCCGGTACCAGTAATTAGTGACATTTGCATATCTCGCGTATTAACGAGCAGCAGGACAAGAAGAAGATGAAGAGGGAACGAGAAGAAAGAGTAAAAGTTGTATTTGCATGCGAATGCCGCGGCTGTCTTACGGCTCTCGCAAAAATGGCTTTTCGCCCTCGGTGCGTCTCCTCCATCCATCCTCTTATAAATAACGAAGTGTTTACGAGCTTCGAAAAGAGAAGGCTTTTCTTTGTTCCCTATGAATTGTAAGTAGGGAAGAATAAGGCACAATAAAGATGTGCAGGTGATAGAGATGGAACATAAATGAAGTGATGCAAACAAGACGAAGAGGCGGAGGGACAAGACGCCAAAAACGTTCGTTTATTCACCAGGAATATTAAGATACAGAGGACATTTTTTCTGGAGAGCTCTCTCCTAAATGAGAATTGTGTACTGTTTCCATCCCGCAGCGCCGCAGGAAAGTAACTTCTTTTAGTTCAAACCCTCTAAAAATAGCATTTCACCGAGTTGAAACTCCCGAATGAATTTATATGAGACCGGTGTACAGACACGTCACATTATTGGAACTCCCAAAGCTATTCGCATGGGATCGTAAACCCGGAAAGTACAAGAAGGCAAGTGAGAAAAGGATATTGATCGAAGGAGCCACGTGCTATCCGGAAGTTCCGGTTTATACCTTCCAAACTCATAAACCCGGTCTTAAACTGCTCGGCTGCAACACTTTGCGATATTAAAATACCTAAATCACCATCAGCAAAGAGTTGTAGCTAAGAGAAAAATAGGTTGGAAGCATTCCAGGGTTGAGATTTGCATCACATGGGCCGCGAGATTGAGAGTGCAAGAGTCCAAGATATCGCCCTTAAAACAACTTTAAGCGAAGGAAGCAAATGGTAGAAATTTCCAACGAACATCAGAATCTTTAAAGCGAAACAATTCCATTTACATTTATTGAACGCGCAGAAATGTAATCTACCAACTACAAGGGATTTTCAGCATTTTACATAATTTCCAAATGATTCGAAATTTTGCGTCGCTGTTGGAAAATTAAGATAGAGAAGAGGAAGAATTTTTCTTATTGGCTCCCTAGCTTCCAGGGAACTTTCCAAGGCTGCATTAAGAAGAGGTCTGGAAAGCCCCTGGAACGGCAGACAAAATAACAGTAGACGGCTAGGGTCGTCGGAGAATATACGTCGAGCGACGACAATGCCTCGTTAGTCCCTAACGTCACTCGTTGAAGAAAGTGCGATTAAAAGTTGTAAACCGTCTTGGAAATTAGCGAATGCTATGCTTCTCTTGCTCTGCACCCTTGCTCGGCCTAGCTGCCGTTTTTCGGCGACCTGCGGGCCAATGTACGACAATTCAGAACGACGATATTAGCGGCTCGTGACGACGACAGGATACTTCCGCTTATGGTGTGCTGCGGCTGCCGCCAAATGGCTTCTATACCGAGTGTTTTCAGACCAGGCCGCGCAAACTTTAAGTTGGATAATGACCCCCCGGTTGGTGAACAAGGGGAAAGCTTTCTCCAAATTCTGCTTACTCAAACTTGCTCAGATTCAACAAAACGTACTATTAGACACATTGAAGACCCATGGAATCCCATTTAGAGTTGAGACGAAAATGTTTCGAAAGCAACGCTTAACTCAACACCTCTAACTCTAACGGTGACGCCAGAATTTGGTCCAGCGAACCAACGAGAGGGAGCAGACGATAAAATTTTATCACCAAATTGAAAGACTCATTGAAGGAATGAATCTTTAACCGGTCCGCATTACAGTTTCGAGGCAAGGACTGTGGCCGGAGGGAAAGTAGTCCGGAATATTGCCAGTCTGTTTGAAATATTGAAGGCGAAAGATGTTAGTGGCCAATACAACGTAGCCTTGCGTATGACTACGGAATGTATAAGACCTTATCCTCCTATCCTGCAGAGGTCTGAGGCACCCACTTTATTGCTAATGGGGTGTCAGGAGCCCACTCGAAGGTTGTCCAACTTTCAAGAGAGGGTGCTTTTAAATTTCATTACATCTCCGCTTCGTCGTTCCAGGAAACCGGTATACGTGCCCACGTTTTTGGATCCCCGAAGAAATTTCCTCCCAGTTAAGTTAACATCTTTCGCTCCCTCAATTGAGGTACTGCTCGCGATAACGACATCGACTCGGTTGGTGTTAAAGATTTTTTTCGCGGCCAGCGACATAAAGTGGGAATGGAGGTATTGGGTGAAAGACATTCGACCAAAGGTTCGCCAGCTTTGAAACTTTCACTTTAATATTCTTCGGTTCCCGCTGTTTTCTTCAATCTAGAAAAGGATTTCATTGAGTTATGGCAGCAAGTTTCGCCATACATCTTGCTCCACCAAAAATAACGGCACAATGAACAGAGATTGGTAAGTAGCAACGTGTATCGAAGAATATTCATAAGCTCTCGAGATAAATCTCAGCGAGGAAACTGATCGCCTTATTGTTTTTTTTGCTATACATACCACACTGAATATCGTAAACGCGTCTGACGACTTCGTCACGTGGAACCCGATTACCGCACCTATAACTCTAAACCGGAGTAGCTGGATTATGGTCCAGACAAAGTAATGCAGATGGCACACCCTTGTGGCTCTGGCTCGTGGTTCCAGTCGCTCCTACCTTAGGATCGTATAATCCTGTTCAAGTTAACTAACTCCATAAAATTAGTGAGCGCCTGCTGAAGGCTTTCCAAGTAGTAGAAAAAGAAAGTCTCGCGCTCTTGGAGGAGAAAATGTCTTCAAGCTCCAGGCCCGCTCCGGTACGTGAAGTACCATTGCGAGCTTTCACGCGAGCTGCTTCGTATGTAGAGCGCGAACGCGCCACGCCCGGAATCGTAAAGTGCGGCAAAAGGATAATGCCCATGAACTTGAACGCGAGTGTCCCCCTTTTTCCCGCACACCGAAAGCTCGCGATTACAGCACTCTTTCGCTTTCTCGCACTTTGAAATTTATAAAGGCGGCAACCTTTAAGCAGCTCGAGAGCTATAAGAACGCAAGGGAACCCTTGTTAGCGACTCGAGAACGTCGTAAACCAGGAGACAATTTCTACCACCATCTCCCTCAGGATGTGCTCCTGGGTACTTTTCTTGTCCGGTTAGCTTCTAGGTTTTTTCATGGCACTCTTTAAATTAGGACACCTTTTTTATTTATGCAGGAACGACGAACATGATGGAATGCTGATGAGGAACGATGTAATTTTGATGACACTCGCTGAAATATTTTTAAGCGAATGGAAATGCTGATAACTTTCGTTGGATGATAAGCAATTTCATTCCTATCTTGAATTCATGAATTATCAAGCATTTCGTCTCGAAAATGGGATGAAATTGCATTTGGTCTAACTGTATTTGCGTTTTTCTATTCTACTTTAAACGAAACATTTTTATTGCCAGGCTCTGCATCTCATACAAAAACGAGCTTTCATTTTCTGTTGACTATATGGGCGAGTACACAATGTGATTCCAGCTGGGATGCAGAACGGGGAAAAAGCGAAATGGAAAGAGTGAACGTGAATTGCAAGCTGAAAGGCGAAGGGATGGAAAAATTGGATAACTTTATCCAGACATCTCTGTTTCCCGTCTCGTATAATGTGTGTTCCTGATACATTTTTCGTACAGCGGTAAAAGAAAAGTAAATTCAGTCGTAAAACGTAGTCTGGCTATTATGGGTACATTTTATATCAAACTCATAGAACGAGTACGCTTTTTCTTCATTTCCTTTAGAAACGCTATCGCACCTTGCACCTGAAGTCTCCTTTGATTTAAATTGAATTTTTCCCCCTCATCGTTTTTCACACTTCTCTTTCGTCTTCCGCCGTTACATCACTGGAGTTTCTTCATATTCCCCTTCCATCAATTTTATATTTGAATAATCTTAGTCGTGGCTTCGAACGTTGATTACCACCAACCAGCATCGGTCGTAGCGATCCGATGGAGCAAACTTTTGAAAGAGTCCCTCCTTTTGGTGTATCAATTTGCAAAATTTTAGGCATTTATTTTGAAGATTGGGAAAAGCGAGAATAAAGTTTCATGTAGTACACCAGTACATCTGGAAGACTAATGAATTTGAGCCGAAAAAGCCAAATCCGTTTGTGTTTCCAAGTCACGAGGCGAGTCATCAGGAGCTTTCGAAGAAGGGAAAGAAGCTTCGCGACCATTTAAATTGACTTATCACCATTGTATTCGGCGCTACTGACAGCAGGATATTTACAATTCGGTGCAACCCTTTCTGGGAGATTTTCCCCTTTCTGGTGGAGCAGAACAGAGATACGCCCGAGTAATGAAATTAATTGGTGGGATGTTGGAGAAGGTGCCTGGTCGTCTTAACTTGAGTCACGCGGAATGAGGAGGTTCTCGCCTCGGCCCTCTCCGCTCTCTGAATTTGAATTGTAAAACAGTATCCCAATAATAAAGCTGCCGATTTTATTTAACGAAGTGTCTTCCTCCCCAACTTTATCCCTCTGACACATGGTTCGGTTGTACTCGCCTCGATCCTCTGAAAATTGGGTTGGCGATAAGCCGAATGAGCGCAAAAAGGACAGATGCAAAAAGGTTTCACGGTTTTTTCCGAAATTTTGAATATTTTTTGAAAAAATAAGAGTTAAATGTTATTCTTTGTTGAAATATAGCGTCCAACTCTCTTTTTTTTAATTTTCAAATATTTTTTGTTAATAATTTCGATTCAATACAAATATCGTATCGATAAAATAAATCTGTTTCCGTTCTGTCTCTCAGCTTCAATTTTTTTTCGTGTTTTTCCTTTTTATTCGCAAGCGTAAAACAAGCAAGCCCGATAAAATTAAATTTCCTCGTGAGTACTTCGGCCAGACATCACTCTATTCAGACAAGCTTGTCCTCTCCTCTCTTTCTCTTTTCCTGTTGCTCCTCGTCGACCACCCGCGTACGTTCCTATTGAAATACACTCGCGCGAATCGTATGACAGTCTCGTGTAGGGTTGACAGGCTCGCAAGCGTTTCGCGAACGTTTTCTCGTTGAGCCGGCGTCTGTGTATGACAGTATCGGCGCGACGTCGACTTCGCCGGAGGGAAACCTACCGATGATGTCGTTGCTCTTGTCATTCCCGTCATCTATAACGATTTCGATGCTACCGTGCACCGCAGCGACGAACAATTTCGCGTCTCCAACACGGAGAGGGAGCTCCGGAACTATTTGTTTCCTCACTGACGTTTGGCACTTTGTCGCCCCATTGTCAGTTCTCCAATAACCGGCCGTACATTCAACGTTTTATCGAATGAATTTTCTACCTCGTACATATTTTCCTCAAATTCTGTCCAAATATCATTTCAAAACGTTTGTGCAAAATTTTATAATAATTTTGCGAATTTTTTTATGAAATTTCAATTTCGATTTGCTCACTATTTTCGTGGGTTTCTAAAAATTTTGAACTTTTTTTGTGACGTTTCATTGTTACATCGAGATACTTCCGAATTACCCTGAAGACGCGAAGGGCGGATAAAACGATAAATCTTCCTGATATGCGGTCGGGCGAGCGCGTTAATCGTATTTATTAGGGAACACGTCCGTTTGGGTAATTTAGCAAAAAGAAGCGAGTAGCCAAAATTTGCTGAAACGAAAAGCGGATGTTGGGTTTCCTGTCATACGCAAAAGTGTTAAATCTGGCGGGCACTCCCCAACTTTATTCCATTATGCTCACGCGTATCTCCGTCTCCGAATCACGGAGCGGCGTGTGCATTGCAAAAGCACGTACGTATGTTATTACGTGCATTATATTTCGGGGGAATTTCGGCGGGCCCGGGAAGCAGAGTGGAACGAACAATGCAGTCTGCAAGTGCAGACACCATGACGCCGAATCGAATTGCACGTTGCATTTTCGTTCTGTACAGAACGCGTTCCGAGTTCCTGTTTCCCTGCTCCCGAGGAGCCCACGTGATCATTAATCACTCGCACTGACGTTCCTCTCTCCGTTGTAGCTGTCATTGTTCCCGAAGTCGCTGGAATACGGCAGGTTCGACTCACACGTTTCGCTCCGAGGTACACATGTGACTTCGACTTAATGCACACGATTCGCATTACGGGACGAGTCCCCTTTATTTCGAATTTCTTTCAGACTTCACAAGTGTCCTGTGACAGGTGAGAAAAATTTCACAAAAAAAATATTCGGATGCGTAAATATAATTTGAGTAGAAAAATATAAAATTGAATGTAATAATATATGGGACAATCTCTGTCAAAATTTAATTGTCAAATTATTAAAAAACTTTTCTCATTTTTTTAGGTATTTATTATTTAAACAATATAAAATCGGTTGAACTTGGCATTTAATTTGTCACGAGAAAAAATGTGCCGAAATTTAATTTCCTATGATTTAAAGAAAGAGCCCATATATATGTCCGCAAGAAAAATTCCAAGGTAAAACATACGTCTCGGACCGGACGATAATCCCTTCCGTATGACTTCTCTTGCGTCCAAAAAACACGCGTGTCCTCTCACATGCGTGACTACCGAAAAAAAGTATTCGCACGAAAAAAGTTGCATCCTGTAAATTTCGTTTTCTCGTTGCATCGAATTATAGCCCTGAGACAAAAGTGGCTTCGCGTGACTATCCGCGCGAATCGCGTTAACTCGGCTACTCTTCGTTACGGTTGTTAAACTCTATTAATCTGCATAGAAGTATAACCACGGAATACACGCGTTTTTTCCCTTGAAGATTAATTCGTGAAGATCCCGATGTGATTAGCGTAAATAAATCGGAGAGACTTTAAATATTCATCACTCATGATGAATCATTATCAAAAACTTGATCAAAACTTTCTTTTTGCTTGTAAATAATTTGTAAACGAATGTTGGCAAAGTGAATTCCCGTTTCGAAGAGTCAAATGAGTTTTTCCAGATCACGCACATTTTTTGTGTGCAAAAAATGGACTGAAGAATGTAACATTAATCTCGTATATGTATTTGCGAGAATGCTGGATCGTAATGGAAAAGAATAAGAGAAAAGGAAAAATATAATTGAGAGATAAAAGCTAACGAGCAGAGGCTGACGAGACGAGCGAGTACGAGTCTCTGGTAATACTTCCTTCGCCAGACGAACAAAAATATAGGGATAGTCAATTAAATCCATAAGCTGGGACATGGCGAGTCGCGGCCGTGGATGGAATCTCATCGGTTGTCAGACAGATGGTATCGGCACGTTCTATTCCATACAAATTATTGCACAGCTCATTTCCTCTGAACATAATCTGTAAAACCTTTTATCGCAAAAATCGATTATCTTTTCCGAAGTGGATGAGAGGCATTAGCAATTGATAAGCCTTGATTTGATGAAATAGAAATATTGCGAATAGAAATTGAGGAATAAAAATGATTGTCGAATATTTGTGACTGGAAATGTTAAGGTCAGTGTAAGATGACATAGGGATCTGATCAGGCCAAGATGAAGTAATTTTTGATTGTTTGTCGTTTTTTCAAATTTTGTATTATTTAAGAATAACCCTTATTTGAAGCGTTACATTTTATCAGGTACTTGATACCTGATCAAGTACTTTCTCAGAATCTCATTAGGTACATCATGAATCACATTCTTAGGACCTCATCAGGTATCTGATCAGATGTTTTCTCAGGACCTCATCAGGTATCTGATCAGGTGCTTTCACAGGACTCCATCAGGTACCTGATCAGATGCTTTCTCAGGATCTCACTAAGTATCTGATCAGATGCTTTCTCAGAATTTCATCAGGTATCTGATCAGGTGCTTTCTTAGGATCTCATCAGGTATCGGATCAGATGCTTTCTCAGGACTTCATCAGGTATATGATCTGGTGCTTTCTCAAGACCTCATCACATTCCTAATCCGGAATATTTCACGACCTCATCAGGTACCTAATCAAAACCTGATGAAAGCTAAAAAACACCTCATCAGAACCTAATCACGACCAGGCGCAAATATCTAATCTGTGTTGATTGCAGATTACGATGATTGTTCTTAAATTGGATAAATATTTAAGCAAGACCCTCGTGATGAGAAATTTTCAACGTCCTAAAACTAGCCTCAGTAACCGAGTAACCTCTCAGGAGAAACCCGAGAGGAAAAGACAAAGGCAAGAACGGTCAGAAAAGAGAGTCGACTCGGGCACGGTGAAGGCGAATTGTTTTAAGGGGTGGGTTTCGGTGATGTTTACCGCGAGCGAAATAGGCTCTTTCGATGCGAAATAGCCCTCTCTTTATCTCGGGAGCTCAGTTGGGAGAAAGCGAGAATGAGGGAAAGAGAAGGAACGGAGTCGTGGTTAATTGGACGAACGATAGGTCTAAATCCCTGGAAGCTTGAAAGCTCGCGCTGGGCGTGGGTGGGGTTGGATCCTGGTGCTTTGTACTGTCAGATATACCGTTGGGACCGTACCGTGGCGTTGGTTAACGGCGCGGGTGTTCGCTCGAAAATTAGAGGGCAAAATACACATCGCCCTTTCCGGACGCATTTTATCTTCCCTCTCTCTTCCTCCCTCTCTTCCCTTCTCTCTCTTTCACTCTCAGCTCAATCGCGTCTAAAAACGCAACTCATACCAGAAAACTGTCTGGGCTGTATCGTATATTATATAGGGTAAAAAAACGGGATATGCGAGAAAGCGCGGGAGTATTTTGTACGGAATATATAGGGTGAGAGCAACTAAAAAGCAAAAGAGCAAAAGAGTATTAACCCTCGGGTACGCAGACAGCTAATATAGTAGGGAGACTCGCCACCGCGATGGACAGCCTCCATATTCCGGAACAAAGGATTGATGCTGTCATTTATTGCATCGAATGGGTGGTCTGCATTAGCATCTCGACTTATATTTTTTAATCAAGTTTTAACCAATATTTAAAGCCTCTAAATATGAATTAAGGTACAAATTAAAGTCTAAAGTCTGTAAATATTTTCATCGTGAAACTTTAATGAACTGGACGATTTTCTGTTTGAGCTTTTTTATAAAAAAAGGTTACGATTTCTTGCTCTATTAAACGTGAAATCTATTCAGGATATTTGGAAAAATTCTATTATGATACAAGATAAGAATAGCATTACAATTTCAGTCTCGAAAAGTCTCTAAAAGTGTCCATTGCTCAACGGAGCTTTAATGATCCGGATAATTTGCTAATAAAGCATTTTAAAAAAAAAAGGTTATTATATCTTTATATCTGTACAAATTAAAGTCTAAAATCTCTAAATATTTTCATCGTGAAACTTTAATAAACTGGACGATTTTCTGATGGAGCTTTTTTTAAAAAAAAAGGTTACAATTTCTTGCTCTATTAAACCTGAAATCTATTCAGGATATTTGGATTTAAAAATAACGAGTGAATAGAGTGCAAATAAGGATAACACGTTCATAAAAACTCTATTATGATACAAGATAAGAATAGCATTACAATTTCAGTCTCGAAAAGTGTCCATTGCTCAACGGAGCTCTAATGATTCGGACAATTTTCTAATAAAGTGTTTTCACCAAAAAAAGGTTATTATATCTTTATGTCTGTACAAATTAAAGTCTAAAATCTCTTAATATTTCCATTATGCGACTTCAATAAACTAGACGATTTTCTGATGGAGCTTTTTTATAAAAAAAGGTTACGATTTTTCTTGCTCTATTAAACCTGAAATCTATTCAGGATATTTGGATTTAAAAATAACGAGTGAATAGAGTGCAAACAAGGATAACACGTTCATAAAAATTTTATTATGATACAAGATAAGAATAGCATTACAATTTCAGTCTCGAAAAGTCTCTAAAAGTGTCCATTGCTCAACGGAGCTTTAATGATCCGGACAATTTT
>JAPYYX010000442.1:0-57135 GCA_030522605.1 Cremastinae sp. B BG-2022a | reverse complement strand
GTTACAACAATTTCTCTACTATTTACCATAATGCTACGGAAAAATGTACTTGCCTCCTTTTTTACACCATCTTGATGGTGTTTTTGCGAGTATTTAATATTTCTTCGATACGTTTAAATGAAATATAGATTTTAGTAACAATATTGTAACACGATTTCTGTTCCAGTATCTGAATTATTTTTTCGAATGTGCAAATTATTTTGGGATGGAACACTATTAAATTCTCTCATTAAACAGGAGGATTGCATAAAACGTGTAGAGCATCGTTCGGTATCGACGTAAAGCGACTCAGTTGTGAATTCATATACATATATGTATATAGTACATGGATACATATGTACATGATAAACAGCAGAAGAGAATCGTTTGAAAGCCACAAAGCTCGTATGGTCGATGCACGTTTGATCTGGACCATATCGGCTAATCGCTGTGACCTATCGAATGTAAAATACATTTTGTTACAGATATTCTCCATGTTACTATTTCATACATTAATGAGCCGTGTACGAATCTGGTGGAAAAAAACAAGAATAATTTTTGAATTGCTTTGAAAATAATAAAACGTCAGAATTGTGAAAATAAATAAAATGTAAGTAACGATAAAGATTTTTTGGAGAATTTCTATCAAAAGCAGGTGAGAAAAAGTGAACATTTGTTGAATCGTCTTTATCAAGGGTCTAGAATGGTCCAAAACCGAAATAATCTTCGACGTTGAAAAAAGCAAACTGTCACGTTTCGTTTTGTCTCTGCGAAGCTTTCCGATGTTAGTTCTCGTACTTACTTTTTATATTTTCTTTCGTTTTTGTCTCGTACATTTTTCTCTCTCGCGAATACTTCTTGAAACTGGAATACTCTTCCTGCGCACACTTCTCCATCGTCTATTTCAAGAGCTTGACTTTTTATCTCCCAATCCTTACTTTTTCTCTTTCAAGTCTTGGTCTCTACTTTGGACTTTCATCGTTCTAGATTTTTTATACTTATACATTATGCATACTTTATTTCGGACGATAGGTTTAGTCCTCTTTTTCAGAACTGCGGAAACTCTTCGCAAATCCTATCCAGAAGCTTGTTCTCTACGATTCTTTCGAAATCTCTTTATTTTTTAGACCGAAAAAATATTAACCAACCATGTGCAACAATTCTTCAATGAATCAGACAAGATATAGGAATATCTTGAGTAGAAAACTTGAACAAGAGAGTAAGTAATAAAAAACAAAATACTGCAAATATTTTGTTGTCGTTTTTTTATAGACCAAAGAGATCGATTTGAAAAGTTTTTTTCTTCGATCTCTGGATGTAACGAGCGCGTAAATTTTCCGAACATGTCGGCTGTAGTTCGAATAAGGAACTCATTCTGATTCTGGATATGCGAGTGTTGTGAAACGACAGTCATTTTACGAGCGCTTCGTGAACTCGCCTGCAAAGTCGACGTCTCGAAAACAAATAACATTTGGTGATGGGTCTGCAAAAATCGGGGATTGATCTACAGGGGACTTTATTTTTATTTATATTAGAAAATTTAGTCCATGAAGAGAATGTCATTCAAATGAATGAAATATTCCGAGGACAGCCTTCTTGGCTTTTCACTGGTATATGTTTTCCATTTATTTTGGAGCATACATATAGCAATGCTAAAAAGGAAATAAATAAAATTCGTGATAAATTAATGTAAACGACTTTTACGTGATATTAAACTTTCTGGGTGGACTTGGTCCTTTTTTCCATTTTGGTCCAACGGGGAGGAGGTTTTTATGAGAAAAACGGGAGAAAGAGTTACACGGTCTCTGGTAGAAAATACCGCGTCAGAGACGATTTTATGCAAACGCTAGGGAGAAAAAAAGACAAGGAAATACGAAAAGAAAGAGAGAGAGAGAGACAGCGCGGGGAGAAAATATATCGCCGAAAGTTTCGTCGTGGCTTCTACCTGAAATTTAGTGTCACTAATTTACCGAAGAGTTTTTCAACTTGCTGGGTTAAATTGTGTACAAAAGACACATTGATTTGGATATTCGATCAGAGTGAAAAATCACAGCAATCAAACTCAGCGAGGACAAAACTTTCAGTCAATAAAGTAAGTTAGTTATAATTTGTTTTATTTTCTTGCATTTATACTGCACGGAATTTCATGCTCGGGTAACAGTTACAGAGTCATCCGTCTCGAAACTGGCCATACTCAATTCTGTTTAATTCGAACATATATATCAACTGCACTTCCATTGGTGTCATCTGCCATTTTATAGCTTCGTGGACGATGGATTTTTAATAAAAAATTATTAAAACTAATATTTAAATACAAAATTTTTAATAACAAATATTTATACAAATATTTTATTCATTTTTAATACGGAAGAAACTTGATCATCGAACATTTTGAAGAGCTGTAAAAGTATAGATTTGTGCCTTGTTCGATTAATGTCGTTTATCTCTAAGGAATTACAAGGGAGTCTGAATTTTAACGTCCGAGAATAAAAAGTTGCCTCGGGGCATTGTGCAAACAGCATAAAAAGGGAATTCATGTGCGTAAAGTTGGAGTATGGAGGCAGTCCGAAATTCTCCGGAGACTCGCAGTCTGGACCCTTCGTCTTCGTGAGCGCGGGTTGTTAATCTCCTGCGTCACTGGGAAGGGGTTTTCACGCTCGTCGTTATAAGACCTGAGAGTATACGGAGCCTCTTCATGGCTGCCACGCTCGTACTAGCCGAGTTATAACTTTTACTCCCGCCAACTATTTCTTCCCCCATCCCTGGAGCGATTGCATGACGAAAAATGCAAGTCGTAAAAAAGCAACGTATCTATATAATACACACCTTGCTTGTAGAAATAATTTCGTGATGAAAAATTTCTTCATCTTTGGGTTACATTTTCAAGAAGCTTTCAGTTGCAATAACTATCAGAATAAAAAATTCTATAAACTATTTTATTACTTGCCGTAATATTTTTTACCTTTTTCAAAAAAGATTTTTTAAAAATATACAATATATAACTATAACATAGACAAATAGATGCACACCGTGTTAATTTAGTTCGTAAAATATATAGTAAAGTTGTTGAATTCGCCAAAGTTGGAATACTCTGGGAAATAGGAGATTGGAGTTTCGCAGAGCTGAAACGAGACACGCAGAATTGATGATGTCCACGCGTGAATGGACGTGAAATATACCACTTTTGAAGTTTCTCCGACATCAGGATTCTCCATGTGAACTATAAACGTGCGAAAGGATATAGGCAGAATATGGATACAAATTGGAAGATACACAGAGAGGAAGCCCGAAACTTGGTTTGGCTTCGATTAGAATTAGTCAAGGTAAATGGACAAGGAGGGTTAGTGGTAGGAACGAAGAAATTGGAGAGAGGTGAAGAGCTCTTTCAAGATTTAATTGAGAGCTTCACTGACTATTGCTTCGCTTGGGCACGACATCGAAATCATTTAAGCTCAGAGGGCGTGCCCTCTCACGACTCTCGAGTCCGTTAATTAACTTAGACCGTTCCTCCCGAGAGAACCAAGGATTTCGAATTTCCAGATGTTCCGCGGGCTTTGCGTAAATACGATGATAAATGAATACGCCTTTCAGTTGTTTCTTGTAGCGTGTCATCGAGGCGATTTTCATCTCTTAGATGTAATCTGAATGGCTTTCAATTGTTTTTTATTTCCATCATAAAATTTTGTATTTTTCGTAAGGTTTTATTTTAAGAAATAATTTTAAATATCTCCGCAATCATGTGCGAAAGTCAATATTGCAAAAAAAATCATTTACTGTCTCAACGATGGGAAGCAAAAACGATCGATCGTGAATTTAACCGAGCGAAAAACTTTCGAAAAGATATGAGAGCTTCAGAGTGACAATACACTTATTTCGTAAAAAGTAGAACGAAGAGAAAAATAGAAACAAAAAAACTGTAGGCTACGTCGTATGAGTCCCTTTAAAGCTCGGAGGAGGGGAAGAGGTTATCGCAAACAGAGTGGGGAAGTTTATCAGGGGAGAGAAAATCTCAAGGAAGGTGGAAGCATTTTCTTCGATATAT
The DNA here is from genome assembly GCA_030522605.1 of Cremastinae sp. B BG-2022a. NCBI lineage: Eukaryota > Metazoa > Arthropoda > Insecta > Hymenoptera > Ichneumonidae > Cremastinae sp. B BG-2022a. The sequence continues at coordinate 53,114 of JAPYYX010000442.1, read as the reverse complement.
AACGATGGCGCTAGATCGTTAAAACTTTCCGAAAATAAATGTGCAGGATATGAGACAATTTATTGGCTGAATTTGTGAATTCTTCGGGTGGATACACGCATTTATTTACATTGATACACAAAAGCATACATGAGTGTCCATTTGAGTGGAAATTTGAATGTATGCTCATATGAATTCTTATTTTCACGAAAAAGCAGAAAATCCTTCGATTTATGAAAGTCCTCCTGACTTTAAATCATAACAAAATGTATGTATATATGAGGATTTTATCGTTCGTGTATACACGGGGTTTCATATGCCATCATGAGAGAGCGGCTGAGCCAGGAGGGTAAATCTTTCTAAAAGGAGGGAGCTGATAAAACGTACTGGTTATTGTGCTGTCCCCTCTGCATACACTATAAAACGTATACCAGATGTCCCACAAGTGGCTATCAATAAGAGAGAGAGCGAGTGAAAATTCTGCAAGGGTAAGAACTTCGAAGTTTTTTCAACTCAAATTTTAAAGATTTTTGGAAAATTAAACATACCTGCTCAAATAGTTGCAAACAAAGATGATCGAATAATACATCGTCTTGTTAACTATTGTAAGGATATATTAAGGCATACTATCCTATTAACTATTAAAGTATCCTATATTACCTATAGTAAATCATAAAATAGTTAATATCCTATCATTATTAACCATTAACCTTAGAAGGTCACACTGGGATCCTCCAGACCCCACGTCGTTTTGAGGTCCTTAGCATTTTCTCAATATTTGTTAGAGGGCATATTAGATCGCATCAAAACTAATAATTCGTGGAAAATACGTAGATAGAACTTTTTTTTCTCTCTTCGTCTCTTTACGCCTGTCGGTTCCCGGTGTGACCTTGTTTGGTTTCGTATTACTCGTTGATTGTGTCATACTCGATGTTCAATTTCGAGACACCTTGTATATTCCGCAGTTTCATGAACATGATTTGTACCACCACCAAAACATACATTACTTCGAAAAACGTCGAAGATAAGAAAGCGACTGGCTGGTACGCGATAAAGTCTTTTCCCGTTCCTCTTCTCACCTTCGTAACCCTCTCTGGGCTTTTGCTTCCGTCAGGCTCTCCCTTTGCTTTTTTTGTAACACATTCTCATTCGTTGCATCCGGACAAGAATCCGGCGTCGAAAACGTACGATAAGAAAGCCTCGTTGGGATTTAACGAGAAAACACGTTTACGCGGTGCAACGTGGAAAATATTACGATGGCAGGTCCGACTAAGTCTCGAAATTACCACTTTATAATGACGTTATCGTCATAACTTTATTGATAACGGTGCCTGAAGTAGAACGACTTAATTAAATTTTGACTCCTCTTCTGGTAATGAAGACTTTGAAAAAAATTAGACATATTATTGCCAACACGTCCATTGACGTATTTTAATTGAATTTTGCACTTATGAGATAAAACGTTATTAAAACTCAATTTCTCCTCTCTTATTATTATTTTTTCATATAAAAAGACCTTCTAGACTCCTCAATAAATAATAAACGTATTAACAAACGAGAATTAAATCGGAAACGTTCCATCGATTTGAGATTATGCCATTGAGAGCGGTGTTCTTTAATTCCGTACCAGATGAAACCTGCTATTCAATTACACGTGAAAGCTTATTACGGTTCAGGCAGAATCTCGTTCAACCGAACGAGTATAGCAAATTAGTTGAAAAGATGGGGACACACTGAGAATTATATATGTCAATCTATTAACAGTTCAATTCGAAACTTGCTAATACCTGTTCTGTATCTCTTAACTTTGGCTCATAAAGGAACATAATACGAATTCAATATGTTACACATCGTATGGACTGTCTTTTGTCGACATAATAAAATGTCGTCACATCCTAAAATCCGCTACGTCGTGTTCGAATTTTACCGTAGTTTCGAAACTGCTTCATCTTTTCATAATTTGACCCAGGCCAAAGATTTTCTCGAACTCACGATAGAATCAAATTTTGAGATTACAGAAAATTTTTTTTTTTACTATTTTTATAATGTTCAATTAAACATGGTATATTCATTTATCAAATTAATTTTGTATATGCATATAATTATTATGAATAAATAATCAGTAATTCCTTCGATGTTTCCTAATTTATAATGCACTAAAAGAATGAAAACCTTGTTTCAGTTCTAAATTGACGTTAAAATGTGAAAAACGTGTCACGTAGAATTAAAGGATTAAATGAAGCAACGCGAACTTGGCTCTTTTTGTATGGAAAAACAAATTGCTCAAGGGTCAACGTTTCGGATTGCAAAAGGTACAACGCGACTAACTTGCGTAATTATTACCTTACGCTTTTGTATAAGAAGAGATGACAAGGATGGGGATTACGGCCCGTTTACCGTGGGCGCATTATGACCGTCTAGCATGCATTAAATTATCCCTTTTGCTCTAGCAAGCCCTTTCGCTCTTATATAATCTTGTCAAGAGTACAGTACGTGTTTGCTTCCGTCCGGAAAAATACCTCTCGTACTTTTCATACCTCTAACCGGAAAAAACGGATATGATTCTGACATCAGCGATGTGTCATATGTATGTCTCTCTGCATACATTATTTGGCTCACCTCATGGTTGACAATTAAGCAGTTATTATTATTTATACCTATAAAAAAATTAAAAAGCAATCTTAGCTTTACCTTATAGTATACCTTATAAAAGTATTTCATCTCCAGATTTGAAAAATAATTCAAAAAGCTGTTCACTTATCAATGGACCAACAATTCTGTCGCAAATTTAAAAAACAGCTCTTTGTTCGGGACTAACGAAAGTTGCAGGCTTTTGTTGTGCATGAGCAAGCTATGTCGATATAAAACATTTTTTAGGCTCATATACATTGATAATGTAGGATGTACACTTGAGTGCCGATGGGCCATTATAAAACGGACACACATTGTGACTGGAGAGATTTTTCCGTGTGCACGGAAGGGTGAGGCAGAAGTAGGACGCGATCGCTGCTAATGAAAAAAAATAAAAAATCTCGAAAAAAACGGTGAGCTGGAGAAAAAAGCTTCCACAATCCTTCGGTATGAAAAAAAGTGCAAGCCAACAGATGGAAATAAAATTAATGATTCCAGGATAAAATTGTTTTAGTTTTATTTCAAATTTCATCGCTCGAATCAGCCGAGACTGTCGTATCTCGTTTCGCTCGAAATATGTATGTACGTCTCGTGTGTCCGAGAGCGAGAATGAGTACATGTATTTTAATGAATCACACGCGACATTGGGAACGAGAATGGGCTGGGTTTTGTCACAAGTGTTGCAGAAAATCTGTGCTAATGTAAATCGAATTATGCATCCATAACGCGTGTACTTATTTTGCTGATTTATCTTCAACTGTAGATTTCTTTTTTACGCTTCAGTTTTCTTGTATAATTAAAAGTGACGACATATGCTGCAGGTCAAAAGCTAAAAATATATAAAATTTCGCTGAACGTGTCTAATTTTTCTCCTTCTAAACGGTGGACTGATTTTGATGATTTTTTTATCTATCATTCGACCCCGTAGGTGGCACTATCGTCGAGATAAAAAAGCAAAATTTTTATTAAATTTTGTAAAGATAATACTTTCGTACTCATGGTTCAACTTCCGACCAACGCTGAATAATTTGAGTTTCTAGGACCACTTTTATTCATATTAACAAGAAGAAATTTTCGAAACATTTCAATAAAAGTGAAATACTATATTTCGCAGCGTATAATTTACAAACTTTTAATGCATAAATAAAGGATTTCTGTTCCACGACATTGAGATTCGGAGTGCGGAGAAAATTAGGAAATTAAACTTTCCAGTTGTAAATTTATCGCGAACAAAAGGCAGACGGATTGGTCTGCCTATGAGTGTTACGTATTAGCAGCTCTGATTTTCACGATTTGCGGAGAGATTCACTCTGTTTCTTCACTTTCAAAGTTGGTAACTACCAAAATATTACGTTTGTTTTAATGTCCGCAAACTTTTCGCCCGTAGCTTCGGATTAATTGTCGACTGCGCTCTCCATGCTTTGTTCTTGTTATGGGCTTAATGTTGAACTACGAGCAACAATTTTTACGATTGATACATTTTTTGGATCACGAACGAAAATAATTAATTCGTGCTGAAAATCATCCAGAATTTCATTGAGAAATAAATTCAACAAAAATTTGATGAGGTCTTCAGGTAATAAATTAAACTCAATTTTCCTACTATGAATTCAATTCCAGAAGAGTGGATACATCAAACGATATTATTACTAAGGTAAAATAAATATTTTTATAAATGTTTGCCAGTTTCATTGCATATCTCTAATTTGCCCATAAGCTGGATTGTACATCTCCAGAACGAATGGTTTCACAAATTGAACGTTCTCTTGGCTATACGTCGAATGATATAATTAAGCATGTAAAGGATACATGTGTGTGTTCTGCCGATTAAGTTCTCTCAGGTGGAAAATTGAATACAGCGCGATAACCAGGCTAGAGTGTAGATATAGGTCCGAGTCTTATGTGCTCCGAGAGAACCACACGAGTCTCGAGTTCCGCTACGATCGATTATGTGGAAGAAAATTCCTATCGGTGTGGCGGACAGAAGCTAATGGCCGAGTTCCGGAGAGATCGGACCAGGCAAAACCCTTTGCGGACCTCTCGTTTTCCCATTTCGGCTTTCTCTCTCTTTCACTCTCTCTCTCTCTCGCCCGCTCTAATACCTGGGCAATAACAGCCTACTGACCACCTCGACTCCAGGTGCAGTCTCGCCTCAGTTTGCCTGGTTATAAATTCGGAAATAGGTAATACGGTAATGGCATTTTGGCCGTGTGCCAACCAAGAAAGATTCGCTGGTATATGAAACGATTCAAGCACTAGATCTTATTTTTTATCCACAAACAGATTTTCGATGTTTTCATCGAACGCAACAACGAAATATGCAAACGAATTGATTAATTTCCGGTCAGTATCGTACTTTAATTTGTTATTATGTATTCAGTATCACTTATAATTGCAAATCAAAAGTTCAGTTTGTCATTTTAGTTACTAATAGGGAAACGGGTAATACAACGATAGCATTTTGGACGCATGCCAATCGAAAGAGCTTCGTTACCTGGTTTGGGTGTAAAGCGACACGAAAAACATGTCGACTTTACGTGCACATGCGCACGATCAGTGTGTGCTCGTTACGCTCATCTCGTGAACAAACACGTAAATGTTAGGACACACGGCGGCTCGTTTCGTTTTTATTCACTGGCTGATGAAAATTTATTGTAGTACCGGAATTAAGTCTTAATTCAAGATACAATCAACACGTGAAGGGATTTTTAGGTGTAGTGAATAGATATAAAAAAATAATTTATATTTATTTTTAATTTATACGAAACAGCAGACAATTTATGACGTTCTGTATAATTTTTCAAAATTATTACGCATTGTACCACAAATGTTTAAAATAAAAAAAGTCAGCATTTCTATAAACAAACGTTTCCATGTATGTTTAACTTTGGGGCATGAAATTCTTGATCGAAAGTTTAACTTTAGATAGGAGTAGCGCAGTGTAAGAGTCAGCTCAAGCGACCGAGTGCTAAATATAAGAAAAGGGTTGTGTACGTGTAATTTGCTCGGTGGAATTAAAAAGTGATTTTGTTGAAGGTACCTTCAGGCCTATAACCGGTACGGCTCATTGACGATATCCGCTAGAATATTCGGTAATTTCCCAGCTAACTTAAACAATCTCTCTCCCTCGTTCTCTCTTTATAAGAAGTACATGCATGAATATTCATTCCCGTACATGCAAATTATCTTACGTATATCTAATACTCCCGCAAACTACGGAATTACAGAAAGAGAGTTCACGCAGCGTGTTGCGTGATATTCTGCTCTTTAACTCTACTAACTTCAACTCCATTGAGGTCTTTCTTGCGAGAAATACTTTTATAAAATGCTTGCATTTACCAGTTTAAATTCTGTACAAAGTATTGTTGAAAACTGAAAGCTTGTTGAAAAGAAATTCACGGTAATGTAAAAATTTACAACACGCATTGGTATAAAAATTTTCGAATAATTAATTAAAATAACAATAAATAAAATGTGCATACAACTATATTTTAAGAGCAAACATAGAAATGAGTATGAAAAAATCGTTTTCACGCATTACCTATGATCTTACACTATTGTCTCGTAATACTGGTAAAATATATTTATACATAATTCAATATGAGCAGTCTCAAGTCAGTGGGAAAAAATTGTCAAATGACCGGAATATCAAACTGTGAATGGAATTTCCTATACGTAGACCTGTCATCAGACAGAACACTTCCTGAAGAGTTTTACCGTATAGAAATTTATGTAAAAGTATATGTGACAGGCGCACATAGGTATTCCAGCTATAGAAATTCACATGGCACGACCACAGAAGTTTTCCAGAACTAAAACGAGCGAGAGTGCCGGCAAATTCGTTATGCGTCGCTTGAGCCAAACAACATATGCCCTCCCCCTTTTCTCCCCTTGCAATTCTATGTATCCAAACGATCTCGTGTCCTCTGTACATTAGTGCTACATGCTACTACACATGAAGAGCTAGAGTTTTCCTATTCAGGTTCGTGGTGTCAGCACATTTTATTGTTTTCGACGCGACATATCATATCGTGGTCCGTTTTCTCATTTTTCATTTCATATCTCTGCATTTTTGGCATTATGAAATAAATATACATACACTAAAATACATTCACCCCAGTTAAAATTGGAAGGCTTTTGAATGAACTCAAATTCAATGCGCTCGATGCAACTAAAGTTATGGGGTTTCTGATATTACAATATAGAGAAATACATTTAAGGAACATATATAGAGAATTAAAAAATGGCAAGACTGAAAAGTAATAATAAATCCTCATCATTCGAACTACTACCGAAACCCCTGAAAAAGAAAATCAACAAAAAAAAAATTTCCGCTGAATAGTCATTAAAATGAATTTTCCACGATGGGGTTTGCTCGAAAATTTAATTTAGCCTGCATACAAGAATGAGACGACGAATGAACTACTCTTTTTTAATTTTTGCTGTACATATTGCAATGCTAGACTCGAAAGGCTGTAATTATATTGTCAGGTTTCTCAATGGCTTCAAACCCCAGAGAGTACAAACTCCACAATTCAAATAAATGTATGTGTGTTTATATACATATCCATATTGTATACCAAAGTCACGGAGTATACACAGTCCCAAGTGAGTTGGGAAAAGAGAAATTGTTAGCTTACTGTCGCTGAACTAACGTATGAATCCTTTATGAATTTACCAGGACAAGCTCAAGATCATACCTCGGAAGCTTTCACTAATTGAAAGCTCCCTCCGTTTTTTTAAACCTTCATTTATTGTTCCTACAAACAACCGAATAACGAAATTATTTCCCACAATTTTGGAGGTGATATTTGATTTTTTTCATCTTGTTATAAAAACTGTCCGTTTGTTGATTTCATGTGTATCCGAGTGTCGACTCGGTACAATTGAACCAGCATTCAATAATCCACAATTTTGATATCGATTAAATATGCTCGAACGAATAAAAAAATTCATGGTAAATACTTGATAACATTCCTTTGAAATTTGTTTACCAACTCGATGGATAATCGTAATAGCTCCCAATTCTCAATCGAATTTCATGGCACCGAGTAAGCGTACCGAGTTTGCCACTCTGAATTATTACGTATATACACGATTTCAACAGCATTTTCCAAATGATTAATTGATGGTCGATTCAACGGAGGTGGTATTGTGTTGAAATGAAACTGCAGTTAAGCACTTGAAACTGCTGCAACGATCCTCGAAAGGTAATATTGGGAATGAAATAATAACGAGGAAATCTGAAAGGTCTCTTGGACAGCCGGCTCAAACATCATTGTAAATCTTGTCAAATATATACAGGGTCCTTCGTCGCGTTAATAATAAACGACGTACAAGTTGTACACGAAGGTTTATCGATGAAGAGGATTATAGATGGAATCCGCATTAACGACAGTGCGATCGTAACCGCATGGCGTAATAAGCTCATTCAGCCATTGACTATTCAAGCAACGCGATTAATCGATTAATTCGTCATCATCCCGGACCCAACTGAATTTCCAATAGGTAGCTATCAATCCACCGTTCGGACACGTATTTCTTCGTCCGGACAGAACGCGCGAGAATCAATTTAAAAAATTTGACAGTCGCTTGTGGAAATTCATCTGGAGTATTCGACATATTTATAGATCTGGGTGTATTTAGTTTGTACTCTAGTTAAAACGACTTTGCAAGAATGAACGCACAAATCTATGATCTGTTAATAGTCTGAAAATAGATATTACTAATTTTATGAATTAATGACCCTGGATCATTTAGAGGATAAAAAATGGAATGGATCTAGAACGATGAGAATCTTCACGGAAAATTTCATCGTTGCCGATCGACAAATCGGGCTGACTTTTCGATTGCTTTCTTGTGTAAGCACGCCGACGGCCGTACACAGACGTAACCAAGTCAGCGTCTCGTTCTCCATGAATTAGTTTAATCTAGCAAGACGATGATCGCAATTAAAACTGGATTCATTATCGTAATTGAAATCGAAGTGGGCCACGAGTCCGTGCACGACCTACACACGAATGTATACGTTTCACTGTGGATCAACACGTATACGCGTACGCTTAGAGGTTTATCATGATCCTGGAGTCGAGAGGACATATCACTGAGATTCTAGTCTCTGGCACACACAGTTTCATGATTTCCACGAAATTAATATCGAGAGTTGAGCCGACTATACAGAGTGTCCTGAAACTCAATGTCGATATGGATAGGTAACATTTTTAATTCTAGAAAATTTATAGTAAAAAACTTTCAAGAAATTTCTTACTCAGATCTATAAAATTAACTTTGATTGTTGGATGAAACACCCAACCAGATAGTGACCACTTTGAGCTTATTGTTTAGCTGCTTTTTTTAGTGTGCAACATGACAAATGTGCAAGGCACCATTGAAATAAATAAATAATCATTCATTACAAAGTCATTGAAGATTTTTTGCGGGAAGTTTCGGTCGCCAATCTGCCTTTTCTAATCAATCTCAATATTTTCAACGACACCCAGTATATAGACATCTATCGCGATCTTTATTTTTCTATATTTTTTATCTGTAGTTGAGTGCAAAGGAGACGAAGCACTTTGATCGTTTAATTATTATCATTTAATCTCCGCGAAGGAAAAAAAATTGACGAGAACGCTGCTTTTCATTAAACAGAATAATCGTGTGTGCGAAAACATTCTGCTGAAGAAATTCCATCGATGGCAAAATGTTGTTTCAGATCAAGGAAGGAACGCCAAGAGCAAACTTTCAGTCAAAATGATTTTTTGATATCTCTACACATTACAAGTTCGATCTTTTTCTCCTTTCGCAGCTTCAAAGAGAAGTTACGATCGTTGAAAGCATCTTGGATATTTCTCCTGAATTGCGAGAATGCGAAACTCGAATCGTGCGAGGAATTCAAGATAGTTGCTAGTTTAAAGAAGATCAAATGGCTCGTTTTTCTTGGTCTCGATTCAGTTCATCATATCTTGATAGAAGTTCAAAGTTACGGAAAAAACAATTATAAAATCCAAACGAAACATTCGCGTGACCACTGATAAATTTTTCTCAGAACATGTTTTTATTCCTGAATATTTCAGTTAAAAATATGTGCATGGATATAAGAAATATAAATATGTAGAATTAAGTGAAGACTTCAGAGTTAATGTTTAAAAAATAAAAAAGGTGTAATTCTGCCTTCATAGAGTGCACAGTGGTAGATTAAGCACTCCAGTTACGTCTTCCGAAAGTGATCTGAATCTTAAAAGCTTTTGGTGGATGTCTCATATCACTATGAAAAAACATTAAGGGGACCAATTTCTGGTAAACTTTAGAATGAACCATTTCATCGGATGTTTCTAGCTTACTCGTTCACTAATATCACTAATTTCTTTTGACAAACAATCATGTCATTAGGCAAATGTTGGTAACTACATTTTTCGGTTGAACGACCATAAACATTCATCGAGTTATCCAACAAATTAGTTGACCGAAACGATGCAACAACTATTGGGTGCACTTCATCGTAACTGATGGTACCATGTACTCACGTTAAACTTCCAATATCTCTAGCACGAGCTACCTCCAAGCAATTTAAGCATGTAGATGTCCTATCGGTATTGCCCACAGGACAGCATCAGACTTCTACGAAGAATATTGACGTCAAGTACAGAGATCTCATCATGGGCCCTTGTACCACTTGTAGCAACCAACCTTCATCCGATCACATCAAATTTCTTTTAAGGACAATTTTTCAAAGTGAAACAAAATAAAAATACAACGCTTGGAATCTTTGAAAGTAGTAGAACTAGAATCCTGAGTAACGGATTTATCAAATTTCTATAAAACTATGTGAATTAATAACGTGTCTTAAGAAGAGGACTGTTCAAAGTCATCATTCAGAATAATGATTTTGAACGAGCTCTAAAAATTCTTAACAATTTTGATAACCATTGCGTAATACTAAGCTGACATTGACAAGATTCTACTTTATTATTGATTTTATTTAACCACAAATGAAAAATCAGTATCTCCAGTCAACTAGATGATTGCGAAATTGATTATAACCCGCCAAGTTCCGCTTGAGGGGCGACGCTTACAAATAAAAAAATGAATGAAATAAAAATCAGAGGCCAGTCATAGTTGTACACTGCGCTAAACTATTACTCGATTCTGTCGGGCGTTATGTCGAAAGCTCGGCAAGAGGGCGATAGTCATACGAGAGAGGTTTAATTAAATTCCATGGATTGCTTCCGGCTTGTACAGGAGAGAGGGAACGAATGAGACAGATTCGAACGAGGGAAAGAGGCGAAGACTCGCGGGTCGATGTTCCAAGCGGAGCAAGCGCGGCCAATACTTTCTCGCGTATTACGCGGCGAAAGCTCCGCGTTATAGTTGTATTTATTCGATGCTCCTGGGACGCGGGAATAAACGGGGATAATTTATTTTACCTTTTTGCCACGTTTATTCTGGTGCACCGCGAGACTTCCAATTCACCGAATTCAGTTTTCAATCAATTTTCAAGCGGCTATCCTCGAATGGCTCAAAATTTTGTACAATTTCACTGCTTCCAATTTTTCATGAAGTCGTTTAATGTTTCATTGGTTCTGAATTAAAACAAAACAAAACTAAATGGAGATTCCTGGAATTCTACCGTTCAAAATTGAAATATTTATTACATCCGAATATTTTGCGTCATTTCATTTTAAAGGTGGCTGAATAAACTGAGGAATGCGAGTTCTTATGATGTATTAAGTTCTTTTCGCGATGGCTGGTCTCTTGTCTTATTTATGACGTGCTCGGAATTTCTTACCTTTTATTTCTACTTTTAAAATTACATTTTTGTATCTTAAAATCGACAAACTTATAAAAATTTAGCAATTATTGTTCTTAATGTCGGTTTACTCTTCCAAAACATTGAAAGGTCCTCACGTGGAATCGAGTTATCCCTACAAAATTTTCAGTGGAGCTTATCAGCGCATGAATTCTTTACATGATTGAACCTTTTTGGATTTTTCTTCGAATAGCACTCATTTTCCTCTGCGCTTCTCTAAAACTTCTACATCTCGGAAACTTTACCATTACTTCAAAAGTAAGTACAGAAAAAGCCCAGCAAAGGAGACAAAAATCGAATAGTAGAGGGCACTACAGATGGGAATCCTGAACAGTAAAAGAAAAGAGTTTGGAGAACGTCGTCGATGCGATACGCGAAGAAAACAGGACAATAAAACGTAAAACGGAAATTCACGCTATCCAGATGTTTCCTCGAGAGGTCTTGCCGGTGAACACTCGCATAGAAAAACTGCACGCAGACTCGTGCAATTTTGTATATGTATGTTAAGTTTCACGTAGATATATATATATATACATTTGTAGTGTCTTCCTGTCGATTTGCTGTCACTTCAACGGAACTCGAATCTTGGCCTTAATCTCGACGTTTACAAAGAGACAATTGTCTTCCCGCGTGAACATTGTGTCTGTACTTCGAAAATGGAAGCGGAAAATTTTACATCATTCGTATGACACGTTCTATGTAAAGTTGGCATTGATGATGACTTCGTCTCGATGGTTCACACGTGTCCAAGGACGATACATTTAAATAAAAGTTTTATACAAATTCATATATACATACGCCAGGGAGGCAGTTGCAAATTAATACAATTTCAAAAATTTATAAATGTAAGAGTGCTTTATCAATTTCTCTTCGAAACTAATCAGCGGTTGCGTCGATAATTGATTTCAACTTATTACAATTCGTGCAATTTGGTCGATAAGAGGCAGGAAATTTTAGACTTGGCCAAATCGTACAAGGAATGCCAGAGAAAATGATGAAATGTTAATTAAAATATATTTCAAAAGTATCAGAAATATTACGCTCCAGAATGGTGACGGTAAAATTAGTCAGAGCAAAATTGACGTTGCACATATGTACTTGTCACGAATATTTGCATACAATTCAACCATATCTGACAGTAAAAGGCAATCAAAGAATGACGTGAATTTTTGACCTCGGATTTTATTTTCAATGAGAAACGTAACGTTGAAAATTGTTGGGAAATGGTACCTTCCACACACCGCACTTCATTGCGTTAGTTACTTAAAAAAAAAATTGAATAAAAGTTCATCTTGCCAGGAACAAGTTTTTATACGATTCAAACTCGTTTTTTTTCCAAGTTTGAGTTTATTCTCATTATCTCATCTCTTGTAAGTTTTGCGCTAGCAATTCCATTCATCTTAATGGCTTCCAGATCATCTCGGTGCGATGATCGTCATCGAATTCTACACATTTATACGTATACATGCATATGTGTACGTATATATATATATATATATATATAAAGTAAATGTATATTCTGGTTTCGTTCTGGAAATTCCATGTTTTCGTTCACATTCCTAGCAAGCTTGAATGGTTTACTGTGGCTCTTATCTCTCAGCTTCCTCTTTCTGCACTCTTCTTCCGACGCACGGTCGCTGGACCGTTAAATGATGCTTGCACGCTTCCAAAACCGAGAAAAGGAAAAATAAAAATTTACAAATACCATCGGAGTGATCCCGAGATCGCATTGATTCTTGAGACTATTCGAGCTTTCCAATTTGGTGTATCCTAAAAAAGAATGTCATCTTTTTGGATACAAGAAATATATAAAAATTCATCTTACCACCAGAATCATATGAGAAAAAATGGCGAGAAAAGTTATAGGATTGTGACACTATACATTTTTGAAATACACAGGTCCATTTCCTAAAACAATTGCAGATACGAACAAAGTGAATTCATGCATTACTTAATTAAGAATTTTCAAATTTCAAAAGTACAAAAACTAGAATAAATTCGAAAATATATTTTATGCTGAAAATCTAGTCAATCCGTACTCTTTCAATAATGCCTCAAATTCACGAATATAAAAAGGCTTCTCAATCATCCGAAGCGCATCTGTTCGCGTCCCGCAATCTCTGTCGCCGGTGAATATCACAAACGTTATATACGTATAATGTATGAACACGTTTAAGCGGCTGCGTGCACTCTGATATACATCCGACCTCGAGAGACAATAGGAAAAGAGACGGAGAGACAATAATTTAACTCCGACGTTTCGTTTTTTTTTCCTCTTTCACTTTTTGTTCTCTCAATGCACAGAACCATCATTCGAGACTGTGAATCTTGCAATATTCTATAATTCCAAAAATAATACGTGTACAGAATTATGTATACACTTCGATGTTCATAAACTATACATACATATATATTTGCGTTCTTTGTATTTGTATAAGCCAATTTCGATGCGCCTGTACGCGAGTTGTGGGTCAAAAAGCCGCGAGTCGACCGCGCTCCGGTCTCGTCTCTCACTCCGGTAAACGCCTTGGAGGTCAAAAGACCGTGCGACTTCTGACCAACGTCGATCCACCGTGCACATTTACATGCTAGTACCATTCACACCATTTTCGCAATACGATTATATTCGCGATACCATCAGCGACAAATCGATGCTTTCGTATTTTAGTACTTTATTTTCCGTATTTTCTCTTCATTGCAACGATCAAACTTTCGAAAGTCGACTCACCGAACTATACATGATGAAAAGTTTAACATGACATAAAATAACATTTGCTAATTGTTATACAATTTTTTTTTAAATTTTCGGTCACACGATCACCTTCAGCTCTGAAGAAAGTGGCACGCTGCTGAGAAAGAAGTGAGGATCGCGAGAGAGCGATGAGTGCCCTGTGTGTAAATAATGCATGGAAGGGGACCGGGGGACGTCACAGCGATTGATAGAGACCGCACGAGAGAATAATGCCCCGTAGAGAGAGAAGGAGGGGGGTAAAAACGACAGTGGGAGTCTGAGTAGCGAGGACTGTGGAGGGGTCGGACGAAAGCGTCGATGGGGCTTAAGCTGAGACGCGTGTACACTCGACGAGCGAGCTTATAAATCGCGAGGATGCTCACCGGCCGCGATACAGTGACACTCCTTTCCTCGTCTCGTTATTCTCGAACCGGTGGCCTGAAGATCAAAGTGAGAGAATCGGAATTCCAGCACCGCCGATTGTGCTTTTCGCGCGCCGAAAATCGCTCCAAGTTTCCCGATTGAGGGGAAAAAAGTTTTTCATCCCCCTCGTCAGAGGCGGGGGCTCGTCAGAGCTTTTTGAATGAAAAAAAGCGCAGTGATAGTCTCGATACTCGAAATTTGTGTATGGGGGAAAAAAATTCCGTGCGGGAGTTACGAGAGAGGGAAAAATTGGAGGTAAACGGACGAGTGGAAAAAAGCTTCACGCGGGGCCATTTTGGTGTCTGAGAGAAGATATCTAAAGCGAAGAAAGCGTAAGGAAATAAAAAAAACAGATATAAAAACAGAAAATCGTAAAAAGAGAGTACAAGAAAGGAAAAGCAGGTGGAAGAATCAGAAGAGCGAACAGCTCGAGGGTGAGCGCGGATGAACAAAAACCTTCGTTCCTCCTTTTTTCTTTTCGCTCCCGAAGGACGATTTCCCGCAGTTAAAACTTGTCGCTTTTGTGCCACCTTCCCCGAGACCATTATGAAAAATATCATTTCCATCGACTTTGTACACTTTTGAAGGCAAAAAAAGAACAAAGTTATTATCTTTTGATAACAAAATACCCGCGATGAAAAGATTTTTTAACTTTTCATTTGCTCGCTTCAGAACCGAAACAGGGAATACTGTAAATATTCTACCTCTTTTTTATTCACAAAAAAACAAAAATTCGTCTCGCTCTGATTTCGGAGTGCAAAAAAATAAATGAATAAATATAGTAAGGCATGAGAGGAAAATATTTTAATCAGAGCTCTTTCCATTCTAATACAATTTCATCTTAATTTTGGGATCACAAAAGTAGAGAACTTGTCTTCTCACGGATGAAACAAATGTAGCGTACCCGTATTTTTTACGATTTCTTTTTATATCCACCGCGTGTTTACTTTTATTTATACTTTTCGTGTGTTTTGTTCGTTTACGTGTAAATATGGGTATACAGAGACACTGTGTGAAATAATCGCGGGAGCAGAAGGAAGAGAAAAGAGAGGAGGAAAGGAAGAAAATAGAGAAAGAGAGGCATTTCATCGATCGTGGCAAATTGGATTCTGGAAGTGAAGCGCGTCAGTGAGGCGACGGTTAAACTCGAAAGACAGCAGTCTCTACCGCGCCCGGGTGTATTATCATCGCGACTGTGCCAAAGTCTCATCGTGGTGCCACCGAGAAACATAAGAACCCTGAGCTCGCTACCAACTTGGGTAAGAATCGCCTCCCCGTACAACAAATTTAATAAATAATTCTTTTCAATTCCATTAAACTTTTCAAATTGTTATCCCGCTGCCGGGAAGTTCGGATTTAATTAAAATGCGACGCCGATGCATGGACATGAATCAAATAATGAATTGGAGGAATTTGTTAAATTTCGAATATTAAAATTTATCGTTTTATCTTGAATAGTTCAGTATTAACAAAATGCATTTGAAAAACACAATAAAATAAAATTTTTTTGAAAACTGCAAAAAGTATTCCAATAGTTTCTCCTCGTATCTTTTATGTGTGAAGAGTATACATCTGGAATGCACTTAGATAAAAATGTATACAAGTACGACGATGATTTGTCAAGATTAACATTTTTTAATTTAAAATTTGAAAACAAAGCAAAAGTGATAGTGACGAAGTGATAAAAATTTGGAGCATATATTGTAGGTGATAAGAAATTT
The DNA here is from genome assembly GCA_030522605.1 of Cremastinae sp. B BG-2022a. Lineage (NCBI taxonomy): Eukaryota > Metazoa > Arthropoda > Insecta > Hymenoptera > Ichneumonidae > Cremastinae sp. B BG-2022a. Next base: position 36,820 of record JAPYYX010000442.1, on the reverse strand, counting down.
GTGATGATAAGGAGTGAAAAAAGCAGGTGGGAGAATTTTTTTGTTGCTCATCGGTGTTGCAGAGCGATGTAGATGAAATAAATGTTGACCAATCGCATCGATATGCCATTGGTCGATCGAGAATCGCGTTGACAAGATAGAAAAAGTTGCCAATTTCTTTCGGAAGTGTCGTGACGCTAACGTTCATGGACCACGTGTTACGAGCAGGCTCGATCCCGATGGCGTAATAAACAGCATCCAATTAACGGTTTAATTAACGAAGCTATTAACGGGTTTTGCTGATGCTCGCGACTGAATATGCGCGAGCCACCGTTATCACTATATTCATATTTACACTATACGAGAGCATTTACTATACGTAATACATCGTAGAATGAGAAACGTTTCGATCACGCGAATCACCGGCGATGAATATCTTCGCGCCAAATTTGCCCTCACTAATAAATAAATACAATGCACACTGTGTGATGTAAATTACATATATTCAATATCCAAATAAATATGAGCGTGAGTCAATGAAAATTGTTAATTCGGTGCTAAGAAAAGATTTTTTAAAATGACACAATATTACATTGAATTTGTCTCAGGATATTAAAATTAATATTTACGACGTGATTATGTAAAAAGCAATTTCGACTCAACTCGGGTATTTTTGATTAAAAAAATTATATTATATTTTAAATAATCTCTATATAACGTAGTGTACGAAATTCTTCTCTGTAGCAATAAATGTGCAGAATTATCTGACGGAGTACACATGCTTAGAATATTTTTTTGTTTTTCCTCGTGACAAACTCAAACGTCATCGTCGAGCAACCCGGATGGAAAAACCCAACGCACTAAATTCTTTCCGCTTTTTTTCGTCTACTATTTTTTTCATATTTTTCTCAGTACTCGTTATTCTAGTCATGCGTTCTCAAAAATTATTCTGACTCTTAAAAACACACAGAAAGGAAAATTGGTGTAACATTTTTTTCGTTGTAAATTTCGAGAATTTCTCTCCTAAATGCGCTGGATGGAATTTCATCGGGCAATCCCTCGCGATCCGTAAGAGAATTATTCTATACACATATATTCTCGTGTGTACGAACGTCAAAGCTTAATATAATAATAACTCATGAATGTACACACGTGGATAAGATACACAAGCGCTGAGAGTAACCGCCGTTTCTTCATGATGTTATATATTACGCATTGTACATACATGCAAAGGGGACGAGGTTGTTTAGTCTGATTTCTCTCGGTACGCTCTCGCGGACGAGCACATCATCGTGCTCTCTCCAGCGTACTTAATTTTCTCGTATCTTTATCTACCAACAGTACACGATGAGGTCCAAATAAATTTATCCACTGAACTTTTGATTTGGTAAACGGAACGATTCACTCGAATCGAATTTTAACAAAAATTGTTTTATTTTATACGTACTTCATTTATTTTTGCTGATCAGAAGAATAATCAATAATTGAATCTTTTGGAGAGGCTCGTGGGCAAGCAAGATTCATTCAAAAAGTATTTTTTCTCGTCATTGTTCAAAAATGCGGACTTTATTTTTGAACCCGTTATATTAATAGGTATGAAATTTATCCAAAGAATTCGACCTTGATACACTTCATTCACAAAATAGAATTTTTTTCATAGCCCCTTCTGCATGATAATGTTTATCTTTTTTAATTTATTTTTTTTTTCAATAATTATATTAATATTTTTTTGTCCGATTTTACCAAATCAATATATATTCGATTATTTTATCTTCTCTTATCATATTTCAATTAATCGTATTTTACAAAATTAAATTTTTCGTAGCTGCTTTTCATAATTTTTCGATTATGAGAAGATTCAAATAGCCTTTCATCACTGCTGAAAATTTCAATTTTATTTTTAGTCAATTATTTATAGGCATTCAATTAGATGAAAGTTTTGCCGCGCAAACATTGATACTCGTTTCCCTCGTAGTATGAGATTCACCGCGAGCGTGATTGACAAAAGCGTTTGGAATATCAATGCTGGAGGGTGACCGACACGCCTGACACTGACACGATCGCGCGCATCGTAAGTCGCGTAATTATAGACTTTGGCTCATTTGCCTGATCACATTCGTGAAGTAATCAGGCAGTTGAACAAAACGAAAAAATATATGAAATGAGAAAAACGAGAAGAAGGGTCAGGGGAACTGCGGCGTACTCGCTACACATATTTACATATACGCGTGTACCGATCGACACAAAATACTTGAGATAACGCGCGCCTTCCACGCCAGATATTCAATAAACAAGTCTGAAAAAAATTATTTGTGCATGTTATGAATTATTAACGAAAAATGCAAAACTATATTTTTTACTTCGGATTCTCTCGTCATACATTCAAATAGAAATATCAAAGTATCAAAAAAAACGTTGAAGATATGTATAATGAGTAGAATAATGATTTATTGGAACGACACACACATAAATATCAAAACATTTTGAAATTTATAAATAATTATTTCAAACTGATAACAATTATATTAATTGCATCTGTATTTTTTCTCTCATCTGGAAAAAAAGAGATAATCATGATTAAACACGAAAAATGCAGATCTATCTTTTAGTCCGGAATCTCGTCACGTAAAACGAAGTTCTAAAGTCTCAAAAAAGACGAAAACAAAACTATACAATCGGAACTACAAAATTAAATAAGATTCAGAGTTTTTTAATTTTTTTCTCTGATCCCAAAATAATTGTGTCGGTACTTAAATTTTTTTAAAGTTCATATCCGAACTATTAACTGCAACTATAAGCTTCAATACGTTTCGAAATGTGCAAACAATTTTTGTTAATTATCAAAAATTACATGCCGTTTTGAAAATTTTTTTGACGTCAATCGATAAAAAAAGAGGATCATTTTTCTCCATCTGACAATTGAGATGATGAGAATCACAATAAATAAATATATCTTCCGAACGTCGCGATGATTTATAAAACGAGTATTCTCTAGAAACAATTGTCATCGCGTATTTTACGTCTTATTTTGCTGCATCCTTCTTCAGCTGGTATCGTAATAAACAGACGGTTGAAAGGAAGAGGACGTCATTATCCTTCATCACCTGATTCTTTTACATCGAGAGGATATAAATTCTGTGTCCCTGAAGACTGCAAGTTTTTTTTGCAATAACAATATTTATAATGATCGTAGCAATATGTCACGATACTCTTATTTTTTCAAAAGTACCTATACTCTCTTATAAGCAGCTTGTCTCGTATTATCCACAGATTCTTATCTAGAAATTATTCTACTGTGAAATGTGAAGAGAAAATTGATCGTCGAATTAAAAACCTTTTTGTTTATTTTTTCATATTTTCAAGCAATAGCAATTTATATGAATGAATAAATAAAAATATATGTTGTTTAAATTCATCAATTTCATATGGAGTTAATTTTTACGCACATTAAGTAATGGGAATGAGGAAATGTTATTACGAAACAAATTTGTTGTTCCACGTCAATCCTTTGCCAACTCGTCGCTTATTCCTTATTGACATCCAGATCAATGGATCGTTCGACCTTACAGATTGCTCGTGTCTCGTCCGATTGATCAATCCTTCCATTTTTATCTCTCTCGTGTTCTCGGTGCTTCGGCACCTTGTACGTGCGCTCATCCAGTACAAGGTGAAGTTCCATCGGGAGTCATAAATTTTGCACCGTCTGATACAGGGTATATTTTCATCTTTAATGAGTCTACGCGTCATCGACTGCGTGAGGTATATTGATGACATCGAGCTCGTGTTCGTACCGACCGTTTGTTCCAGTTAACTCAGACGTTATCTCAACCATTCTCTTTTTTCCGCCAATGTCAACCTCCGCATTCACCAGTAGCAATAAAAAAGAATCACCCTTGAATGATTTATGGGCTGACGTGGCTATTGCATAATTTCTCACAAAATATGAATAATTTCTTAAAATAATTGAGATCTGGTTGAAAATTTTTTCTTGCAATATAGTATAATTCATCATTTACGTGTATTTTTTATTTTTCTTTTCAATTTCTTAAGGTAGTTGTCTACGCTGGGGTTTCTCAGCCCCCAAGACTTTGTATCAACGGTATTTGATCGATTTTTCGATAAGGGACATTTTTTATCAAATTCCATGCAAAACACTCGAAAAAAGTTGATATGAACAATATTTACGCCCCCTCGTGCACAAAAATTGAGAAATGCCAAGCACCTGAAAACGAAGTGAGGTCTGAAGGACAACAGTTATAGGGTTAATTGCATATTTATAATTATCGCCTAAAGTTGAAATTATTAGAATAATATAATTCTTAGAATTTCGGCTGCAGCCCCAGTTCCGAATATTTACCATTTTTTCAAGAGACACAAACTATACCAGAGTACAGGCATTCATGAAAAAAAAGAAATATTCGGTTCTGTTCGAATGATCGGATTATCACTCGGTTACGTACGCATCGCGTAATAAAAACCGTATACGCACACACTTCTATTTTCTATCGGCGCACGAACGGTGCATCGCATTCCTGTGCATAACGATCCTATAAAATGTTTGCAAGGACGCGCCGGGTTCACTATTACGAGGGCAATAATATGGCTTTTGTATTCGCTCGTTGTATACATATATCGTACGGATTAAATTGTGTGATGAACGCTCTACGAGATCGTCACCAGTCATTTCACCGTGATGCTGAATATGTGCCATTCTCGAATTAAGATCTTTAAGTAGACTGTCGGAGCTGCTGTTACAAACGAGTACACTTAAATTCTTGGTACGTAGTTATCGGTGATTAAATGTTGATTTTTCAACGAAAACAATTTTCCGTAACGAAAGTCACTTGTAAAAGGAATCGGACATTAAGAAAAAACAAAAATTTAATTTTTATGCAACTAAAACATCCTATATCTACCAGCAAATTTATGACAACTACATTTCTGTTCGTATATACAGATATGCACGTATCCAATCGACTAAAAAAAATCGTTACAAAAATCAATAATAAAAGCTTCGAAAACTCTCCTTTTTACGCTTTCTCTATAAAAATGAATATAGCCTAAAATATGAGATAAATAAAAAGGTTCAAGAACGTTGATTGTAAATGTTGAGTTTATTTACTCTCTTTCGAAGCTGCGCCTGTTCCTATGTCCGAAGCAATGATCGTTGACTACACTACAGCTCGTAATGGTAACGAGGGTCGAGCACGGCTGGGACAGAGTAAAAGGATTTGGGATAGAGAGAAAAATAAGAGAGAGAGAGAGAGAGAGAGCGATGAATAAGCCATAGAAAGGGAACGAAAGAGCCAGCGACCGAGGGACAAAGTTCACTTAAATGAGAACCATACACATGCATTACCATCGCTTCGTACGACCCTGTATTACATCCTCACACATTTAGTTCCCGTTTTATCACACGTATACCTCTCACAATAAACAGCATGGGAAAGAAAGACCCAGTGAAAAAGCTCGCGTCATTGAATGCTCACAGGCAGGCTGCGCATTTCCGTAAAGTGGTGAAAGAGGCATGCTGTGTGTTGCGAAATACGATAACAAATGGAAATACCAACATAGAGAGAGAGGCGGAGGCATTCATTTTTTTCTCGATCCACGGATTAGCGTACACGCCGAATGCCGCTTATCGAGAACCAATTTTTCAGCCAAACATCAATGTTAATGCCAGGCTTATTATCTGTATATATGTGTCGACGTGCACGTGTTTCGGTTGGGCACTCGATATTTATGAATACTCGAAGAAAACGTCAAGATTAATTTGATATTTCAAAAATTGAGGTCAGCTCATGTTTTGTTCACAAAACGAAAATACGACTAAAAAAGAAAATGTATTCGTACAATATTTTTAAAATAATTTGGGTACGAAATTTTTGTTCTTTCAATGAAAGAAAGCGATTAAATAACGGCGAGTCATATTTATTCATTATTGAGAATGAAAATATGTATGTGTATTCTTCGGTACATTGTATGTGTGTATTTTTACCCACATTTGTTCATATTATTTTATAATATATATATTTTTTGTAAATTTATATACATATACACACGCAAAAAATAATAATATGAAATTGCTGCTTCTTGTTACTTTTCTAAATGAAAAATATGTTCGGTTATCTGGTGTTACATTTTTTGTTGGCCCTGCGAAAAAAATTTAAAAAAAATTGCGAGGATGAAAGAGGCTAAAAAGGTGAATGTAGCATAAAGTTCGTAACTTGGCTGAAATGATACTGTATAAGCGAATCGCGAGCTATTCACTTTGAAGCCCGGGGGCGGCGATAGATGTCAAAGCCGTTCCGACGAGCCCATTTTTTCCTCACATTTATCCCTTTTCTCGTTGTCGTATTTTGTTTTCATGCTCAACGTAGCAGAATCGCAAAAAAACGGTTTTTATCAGCCACAAAAAGTGTTTCATTCTGAATCGATCGAGACGTGATGCGAGTCTGCAAGAAATGAATTAAAAATATTTTCCAAAATGAATTTCTATTTCCACATGAATTTTTATTTAGAATAAAAATGAACGGAGTTTGTTTGAATTTTAAAACGGGCACAACTTTAATTTGGTGTTTCCTGTCACTGATAATCTTTTGAAACTCGAAGGTGCAGGCTTTGATTATTTCCCTCATTATATTTTTGTTTTTTGTCTCATTGATAAAAATCTTGACAAAACGTGAAAGAATAAGTTTTCTTAAATTTCACAGTCTTCTTCTTTTTTCTTATTTGGATTACTTCGGTACAAATTCTTAGGTGTTGACGTTTCACGCTGGAAGGTTTCAGCACTGATGAAGCAATCGTCATTTCGCAAACGAGCCACGATAACGATTGTCCTCTAATTCCCTGACCGTTTTTCCCTGCTATCTGGAAAGCGGAATCGCTGCTTTTTCGCTCAGGAACGGATCAAAGGCCCCCTTCGACGAGTGCAGAAATAGATGTATCCAAAAATATTGCACCATCGGAAAGAGCTTGCCCAGAGTGAGAAGAGAATAAAAAAAACGAAACAAAAGAAGGGATAAAAGGGATCGAAAACAAGAAAACAAAACAGTGTGAATTTACAAATTCTTTTTTTTTCTCTTCAGTATTTTCTATATTCATATTTATATCCAGACTTTATTCGTGTGTGCAGAAAACTATTTTTTTCGCCCCAATTCTCGAACCATCGGAGTTGATCGACAAAGACAGCGGGATCTCACGGGTATCGAATCGAAACCCTCCAAGCTATTGCCGTTTTCACTTTTTTTGTTATTTCTATGTAATACGTATGTATACATATGTATCCGAATCAATACCCAAGTGGCGGAGATGCAAGTAACGGTTGAGACAACAATTTTTGTTGTCTTTTGATTAATAAAGTTTTATTAATAAGAAATAATGCGTTTGATTTATTTCAAAACTTCAAAGTAAAAGGAATGTGCGTTTAAAAAATTGAATCACACACTTTTATTAAGTATTCAAAATTATAAAAAATAATGAAGTTTAAACATTGACAGTGTATATATCGTAAAAAATAAAAATTAATTCAATTTTTTGTAATTTTCAGTGCATAATAAAAGTATTTTTTTAAATTAATTTTTTTAATACACTACAGTCCATTAGTAGGTGCAAATATTTTGTTAAGGATGAAGTAAACGAGACGTTTATCGAGGAAATTATTTTTTCATTCGGTTGTCAATCGCGGTTCAGATTGTCAGAGAGTGCAAACAGAGGCTTAGACACCACTTTACCATATACTTGAAGAGTCATCGACCTAAATTCCGTGCACATGGAAGTATCCGCGTCGTGTCCGTTTTTTGCAAAAGTCTTTACGTTTCCTCTGAAATCTTTTCCATTAAATTTCTTTTTCTTACAAAATAAACAAAGATTTTATGAGGAATATCAATCTTCTCCGTGCACTCGAACGCTCCCACCAGTGGAAGTAAAAAAAGTTCACCCAGTTTATCGGCTGATAATTCCATGTCGCGAACGAATGAACGACGGAAACTTTTTATAAAAAATGAAAGGACTTCAATATTTAATGAGATCCGGGATAGGGCGACGTGAAAAAAATGTCGAATCCTCGGTTCAAAGTACGAAGCAAAAGAAAACTGAAGACTCGTTTTTCGTCCGCGAACTACGATAAATCGAGTTAGCTCTTACGAGCATGCGCGAGTCTCGAGAACTCAAATTCATTCGGTGAGAGTGCAACTCTGAAAGTGGCCAGCAACGAAGCAGAGAGAGTGGTAGAAGAATTTTGGTACATACCGGTCTGAAACTCTCACCTAATATTTTAGGTTTCGAGACGAATTTGACAATTTATTGAGATCTTGGCCATGTGAAGGAACAAGAAAAGAGAAAAATTAGAATAATCATCGAGATGAATACTTTTAAGAATATTTTTTTAATGCTCTCAGTTAAAATATTCGGTCACAATAATAATAATAAGAATGATAATGGTTTTTCAGTCAGTCAGTCTCTAGCAAACGAATTTTTTTTTGGAGCTATATGTTATTACTGTAAAAGCAGAGTTCTTTCTTAGTATGCTAATATATAGCAAACCACGAGGCATATGAAAAAAAAATTCATTACAAATCATCAACTAAAACTTAGTAAGTTGCCTCTTGAGAAAATTGAACAATTTTCGAAATTCATTGTGGGTCCGAGTTCTACCAGGAATTGGAAAAAACATATGTTGCAATTTGGAGAATGAAACTAAGCGCGGTACGAGCTCGTTGTGCTAATTATCGATGAGTGTGTATGCACGTGTAGGTGTCAGGGAATGTTAATGCTATACGGTAGGGGTTTTGGGCCAAGGACGAAGAGGGCAGAGCACGAGATTCCGCGTTGAACTTCGCGGCGGCGTATACTAATGCCCGATTCACCTACGTGATGTGAGCCAACACAGGAAAATAATCCGATTATACGGTCGAGTTACTACCCTCGTAAGGATCTTTGTGTGTATATGCCCGCTTATCCCGTCGTGACTCTCTCACGGTTAATATAACGCGAAGCGGACTTGTCATACCAAAATACCCGAGACAATAAAAACCAATACTTTCACTATTTTTTTTATTACACAAAATTGAAAAAAAAAATTTAGAAAAGAGCTTTCGTGGTATTTGAATAAAATTTTAATCAAATCGAGTAAATGTTAGAAACAAAAATCTTCAATTTTTAACCGGACAGAAAAACATCTCTAAACTGGTTGGTTAATATGTTGCGATTGAAAAATATATGATTTTTTAGGTAGACGGAATTTTGTGAAATGAAAAGTTGTAAAAAATGTTGACTCAAAAAAAAGTTCATATTTCGCAGACAAATGTGTGTCAGAAATTGTACCCACATGAATTAGCGATAAAAAAATCGTTCGAATAATTGGGGGAAAAGTGTAACGTATACAAAATTTGAGATAGGAGCTCAGAAACGTCTTCCAACGGGCTCGAAACTGGAGAATTCTCTCAACAAAGTTTACCACCAGCAGTTTCACGTCCAATCGTCTCAGCGGCAGGCGCCCGTGTGTATTTTCCATGCCAACGGCAGAACGAGCGCTCTGAAGAAGCCTTGCAGTAGATAGGGCACGTTTATGGTCGGACAAACCGAGCGGGCCACCTTTTCTAGTTTATCGAAGCAAATGTTACGAGAAACTTCGTGCTGACCGACCCGAACTACTGCTTCGTGGATTTTCATTAATCTTTGCTGTGTGTACTTCATAAATAAGGTGACAAGAGTATCGACTTGCCACTACACCGATGATGGATCATTTGTTTCAATTATTAATTTTTTTTTACATCCTTCGTTTTATTTAAAAAAAAAAAGAAGTTTTTTTTTACTACGGATTGTCATTCGACTATTAGTGAATACTTGATCAGCCTTAAAATATTCCACTAATTTTACATCGTAATAACTTTCTTTCTCATTGCTTCGCGAATCATCATAAAAGATTTTTTGATCCGATAAATATTTTAATTCAACACCCCATTGATATGAGAGAATAAACTCGATTTCTCAACGACCCTAAATCCCATAGAGATGAGGGATTATGGGTCAAGTGTCACGAGTCTGCTTCATAAATAAGGACTCGCATTATGTAGGAAATGAGAGAAAGAGTTGAAGTTGAACAGAGTGTAGAGAGCATATTTAAAAAGAGAAAAAGCAGGAAAAAAGTGCAAAGATCGAGAAAAAGTACGAGCGAGAGAAGAGAACAGACGAAGTGGAGGATCGTGACGAGACACGTAGTAATTTGTCATCCGCAAAAGATATAACAGAGCGCAGTTCTTCAAATCCCCCGGTGATTATCCATCCACCGTCTCTTCTCCTTTCGTTCTCGTTTATCTTTCACACAGCGAGAAATGCCCTCGAGTATCCGCATCGCGTTCTCTCGATTCTTTCATCAGGAAATAAAGAAAAATGAGGAGGAAGGAATAAAGTGCGCGCATGTATCATACCGCAAGAATGACATTCGCATCATCACAGTTATCTTACAACGTGTGTTACTGTCACGGAAGGCCAGATCCATGAATAAGTGAAGAGCGTCCGAAAGAGGGAGAGAACGAGATCGAAATGCGTTACTCTCAACACGTGAATTGTTTTTTTTTCTTTAATAGAAATGAGATTTCTGCACACTTTGAAATTCTCTTCATCAATTCTCTTCATTTTTATGTATCCAAAATTTTCTGAAATTCTTTATCCATCAATAATAAATAAATAATTAGCTTCAATTATTTTAGCTTTAGATTTTTTCGGATCCGATAATTAATTTGAAAAGCTTTAAGATTTTTAAACAAACATTGCGGGTACATTTTTCTTGTCTTGTTATAAAACTATAGAATTCTTTGCATTATGTCTATTATTTTTCCATGCGAATCGAGTCATCTCGCAACGTTCTCTGATTCATCAAATTCTTCGCGTTGCGAGCTAGTGATCGACTGTACGTGCTGTTTCTTCGTTGAGTTATATCTCACATTCCAACACGGATGAAAAAAGTTAAATAAATTGTTTAAACTCGTATATATGTAGATTAGAAAATTCGAATTGATTACCGGAAAAAATTGCTATTTTCGAAGCTTATTTAATAAATTATTACGAATATAAATATAAATTATTACGAATATTCAACTTTTCATTGAAAACATCGTTTATTGGTTTACCTTGCTAATTAGTGACATTCTGTTTATAATTTTGTTTAAGTTATAATTTAATAATTATCGATAACTAGATAGTTCTCACTGGCTTGAATAAATCGTATATACAGTGAAAGATGATTAAAAGCGCATATACTATACAAATATTATCTTTTGAATTCTCTAGTGACAAGAATCTCGATCATTCGGTCACGAATAATGCTCGTTCTGTAAGAAAGCAACAAAGCAGCCTCGATTATTATTATTTTTCTATTTCTTTTTCGTTGCTTCGCGTTCATCGGGAAAAGAGAAATAAGCACGAGTGGCGATAGTAGGTGGTCTGTCTGTTCGGAAAGACTAGCAGGGAGTGAAATAGAGAACATCCAAGTCCAACGATGCTTGACGGAAAACAGATCGTTGGAGGCCGACTGGATCACTCTGGCGGTCAGCTGGCCAACAGACAAGGAGAATTGATGTCCGATACACCCTTCGCTTCGTTCATGAACAATGATGTCTTGTTACCTTGTACCGCGAAACGCGCCGCCAAGTCACTCACGGAAGCACCAAGATCGATTCTCCCCTGTCTTTGTGTGCTCTTTTCAGACGTTTCTTCTAACGCAGTCCACGTAACGTGTGGGTGCCGCGTCCTTGATAGAATAGTCAGATTCTACCACGAAATTGCTGATTATCAGATGAATAATATTCGCACATTTATACGAATAAAACGCGGAATTCAAATTAAATCTGTCGAGGAGTGTACCATACATATTTTTGAAAGCATGCACAGGATATATCGTAATGGATTCATCTTAAGACGTCGAAATAATAAGTAGGATAAAATATACAATAAAAATCGAAATCACCGTCTTTGACGTAAATTTTGATTGGTAGGAAATTACTGTATTCGTGTCGATAAAGACATTCGTATCATTTCTGGAATATACTTGACTGACGTTCATTGTATACGTATGTATACTCAAAAATCTAACATTGAAGCCAAGTGACTCCAACTCTCAATATGCAATGTTAAAATGTTACTTGCATTTAAATATATTTTCTATTTACTGCAGGATACTCTGAGATATGTATTTTAAAAAGAACTTTTAATTCAAGTTTGATTTGAGAAAATGTTGCTTATGTTCGAAATTTCTTGGAAATCATCTCTCATTTTTTAAAATGGATATATGACACAGCAGCTGCCGTCTCGTGACACATATGGGGAGAGCTGATAGAAGTTCACTCAGTTCTTCTCCTGGAGGACACAGAGCCGTTTTGCATATGCATGGAAAATTTATTTTTTCAAAGCTCGAACAGGGGTGCAAAAGTCGAACCTCTTGAGATTTCTCTCTGAAAACTTGTGCTGCTCGCAGAAGTTTCCTTCACCTTCATTTCATTTAATACTCGACCATCTTTATCTCGCAACATGCTCCTATATGAATACACGTAACTTCAGAAACGATTTAAACGATGTTGCAAGCTCTTCCGAAGCATAGTTCAAAATTTTAACAAAAGAAAAATACTTACAAAAGCTGTTAGTATACATTAAATATAAAAAAATATTAAAATAACGTATAAAAGGAATTGTTTTTAGATTAAAATTATTTTATAATGATCATGCGGTTGAAATAAAATTTTCTCTTTCCTACGAACAATCATACAACAAACTGCTATTTTAATTTTTTAATTCCAGTTTTTGTTCACGGAATCTGCACATCCACTCGGGTTATACGATATTACATTATCGATTTATACTATACCAGTGTTAATTAATATTATACTGATTGCGATTATCATGCTGATTTCGTCGATGTAAAGCAGGCCAATGCAATTATTCAAAAAAACGTTAATATTAATTACTGACTCGCTCATATTCTATTTCAACATGCAACAACACAATAAACACCATAAAAAGAGTCATCAATTACCTACATAAAAAAATATATATAAAGTTATAAAAATATGAAATTTGTGGACATTCGAAAAAATTATTTATAAGTCATTAAATGAGGAATCATATTCAACGAATACTAGAAACACAGTTTGGGAAATAATGCGAGGAAGATGAACGTGGCGGGTACACAATACGTACCTACATTTATCGGTAACGAGGGTTTGCAGTTTGCACACACCTTTCGCGTGTACGTCTGATATCGTACGATGCGATGTGCATACATACAATATACGTTATTTAACACCCGAAAGCGTGGATACAGCATCGTTCAATCTCGAACGGCGCGTTTCCTTATCGTTCAAAACCCCTTGGCGCAACAACGATATATTCCCATGGCCTGTATCCATCCACCCATACGCCTGGCTTATTATTCGCATGAATACAACGTCCGTATTCACAGCCGCGAAATCGGATCTCTCTCAACAGAGAACAGCAATGACGACGCGATTCACTGAGAGTGCGGAACACCATTTATGCTCATCGATATATAGTACTTCCGACGTTTTATTCAGTGTATCTAGTGTCCGAAATGTTGAGTCGAATATGAGCAGAGGAGGTACAAGCACCGTGTCTTTTCGAGACTGAATTTGTATTTTTGGAAATCTTTTGCTAAGAGCGAATCAGACGAATTAAGTCACAAGTGTTTTTTCAACAATTTCTTCCTTTTCATTTCAAAATTCATTCTTGGTCACCCGGTACGCTGTTATCGTTCCCATACATATGTTCAAGAATACATATTATGTATATAGACATTGAATTGAGAATGTGTTGCCTCGTTGTTCGGTACTGATGCACGGAGAGAAAAAACGTGCGTGAAACTGTACACAAAAGCTGTTTCATGAATCATTCCCACCACGCGCTTATTTAACGAGTCTGCATAAGCAACAAATAATTCACCCGAATCTCGTCCAGCAAAATTCAGATATATCAATAGAGATTGAACCCCGTATTTAAAAAAAATCGTAACGTTAAAAAATATTAAATTATAAGTATATGTTATTACATCAGAATTACAGAAAAATGTAAAATCTTGAAAAAAAATTCTTTGTTATTGAACAAAACGATCCAAATTGCAAAAAAATGTTTGTCCACGTGGTACTTCGATTTTTTATTTGAACAGTTGGATGGTAAAAGGGAAAAAGTTGTATATCAGAACGTTGAAGAAGCAATCAACTAACAATTATGTTGGTCAAGCTCATGGACAAAAGCTCTTTTTCCATCCAATTCTCGATCGCTTTTCCAATTTTGAGCTCCGGATAGAACGATCGGATGCGCACGTCACGAGAGTTTGACGTTATCTTGGCATTCACGCTCGAGATATACAAATTCTTTTGCACGTTTCGTTCATTCTATTTCATCCAGTTCGTAACAGTACGTGCAGTCGCGAAAGCGAGCGTTGTTCTCTCCAGTTACGATCGCAATCATTCATGTAAAAGTCATCTCAACACGAAAATCCTTTGATAGAGGTTTTCATTTGTTTCTCTTCATTTTTTGAGAATGTGCGTTCTTTTGAACGCATGTTTCGAACGTTTTCGCTTCAAAAATTGCAAAAAAAAACAATAAATCACAAAATAAATGTTTTTTTATTCCAACTTAAAATCTTGAAACGCATCATTAATAATTCAACGTCTAAATAAATAAAATATTAAATAATAAACATTGAAAGCATTAATCAACGGCAATAAAATCAGTTTTCTATGAAAGATGGCCTTAAATGAAGCTTGTGACGGAATTCAATAATTATATAATCGTTAATATCGTGTAAACGTGACCGTGAGAAATTGGCGAGCACGAAGAGCGCCAGTTTGGGTCCCGTCTGATCGCTCGTGGGTCGTGCTACTTCGGCGATACCTGCGCTCTGCTCGATCGATCGATTCGATCTGGCACATTATCTTACATGTTAAGAGAATTTGCCACGATACAAACACCAGACTAGAAATTATCTCGAGTTTTTCAATGCCTTCCCGAGATTCAGAAAGATTATTGTCGGACTGATGGATAACAAAACAAATGAAATAAGCCTCATATTTTTTATACAAAATATTAAATATTTGCTTAGATTAGATTAATTTTTTTACTGATAATGTCGTTGTCTCAATATAATTATTTAATAGACTATTATGTACGTCTGGTGTCACTTCCAATGAATCGAGAAGATTCGCCTCGTCTGCGCGACTTAATTGATTTTCGATAATTGCCACCCATCATCATCCAGCATGCACGTACATCTTCGATATTTCATTTTCCGGTTCATCTCGCGTCTCCCACAAGTACACTAATGTGTTTATCACGTGATTTACAGTGATTAATTGAACGTGTTGTTGTGCTGTCGTCTCACAGGGAAAAACTAATGAAAAATATGAGAGAACATTTGTTACATGAAAGCGCAGATAAGAATTTCAATGAGTTTTACATAAAGTCAGAATAAAAGTGCAGTGTAAAAAATTTCAGATGGAGAATATCTGTTCAATGATACAAAAATTATCTATAAAAAATATAAATCAGAGAAAAGAGATTTCTACACAAAATATCAACATCATCGATGTTTGCGAACAGCTGATTACGATTTTAATATCTGTCGAAAAAAAATATCATAAATGTTGAAAAAATCAGAATCATAAAAAAAACATTACGTAACTTAAAAAAAAAAATACAAAAATTTGTATTACAAAGCAGGAAATTTCCCACGAACGTAAATACACGGGAACGGTGGTATTAAACAACGTCTGTATCCCGTGTTTTCATAGCACGAGTAAAAATGAGTGATCATTCGTAAAGCACGAGCTCCACATCGAGAGAGAATAATAAAGCAAATCGCGTCCACATGGCGTACGAGGTTCTTGAAAGGTTCCTTTTTTAATTACAGGAGAGAGAACATGGACATATAACCGAGAGGTTTTTTCCACGAGGAAAAATAAAGTCTCGACGCGAATCTGCGTCGCGTAAAATGCGTCCTACATCTGGGTGATAAAAATATTTTTACAAGCCAGAACGATTTTTAAAACCAAATGACTATTACCGCGCTTAATTAGACGTGGAAAAATTGCGGAAGAGGATGAAGAGTCTAAACGCAGCGATGGTCATTCAGGCGATCACAACGTTTCAAGAATTTCCTTGGCAATTTTGTACGCAGCATGCGACGAATCTTTCGTTGGGAGGAAAAATAATGAAAAAAAATGAATAAAAAGAGAGAAGATCGCGACCAATTACGCGAAACCGATTTTGCTCTGTGCTTTGTCGCCCTCCTCTCTCTCTCACTCACTCTTTTAATTCTCGTTAAAAATCAACGGCAAATTGGTGTACGCGGAAAATCTCGCGAGATGTTATTTTTTCTCGTGTTTCTGTTCACTTTTCCTAATTCCACTTTATTGGCTCGACTGGAAGAGGAACGAAAGATGGAACTCAAAGAAGAAAATAAATTTGATTGTTATTGAAGAACCGTGATACCGAATCAGGACCGTGCTTGGAGCAATCAGGCCAAGGATAGACTAGTTTTTATGGCATATTCATAAATATATGCCTCTCGAACATAATCAAAGTGAATAGCCAAATTAGTTTATGAATAGAAGAGAACGAATGAAAAAATTGCGATTTTCAAGTCAATTATTTCATTATTTCTCGAACAATATAAATTTTAACAATTTTGTTTTCTTCAATTAAATGAATACTTTTACTGAAAAACATAAAAATTATTGTGTAAAAAAACTTAAAATTACATAGAATCAAGACAAAGATTTTTTTAACTTAAATCCCAATTCGTCAATAAGATTTTGTTACAAAATTTTGCATAGAGATTCCTAATGGATCGAGGCTTGAGAAAAAAATCGTTACTGATGGAAAATCTGTAACACTGTGAAAGTTTGTTTTTTTTCTTGAAAATGAAAGCAGTAGCTCGAAAATTTGTGTTTATACAGCTGAACGAAACGTAGCTCTCGAGATGATGACCCGGGGGTCAATTCGTCGAGTTTTACGGTGTCTCTTCTGCAAAAGGGACACGATGAGAGAGCGTAATTACAGAGATCGCCAAAGGGTACTTGCCCATTCCCGTTTATTCTGGGGGAAAATGAGTCACAGATACGAAAAGCGTGTCGCGATTACTCTCGAGGAATAATTCGTTCTGAAAGATAATCACAGTTATGTGTCAAAATTTATATATCATTTGGCATAACTCCTGAGTTTACTCAATTTTTTTATTTCCAAGTAGAATTTATACATAAGTTTGTCTACATGCATGTAAATAAGCGAGATAAAAAAATTACCTCTAAACGCATATTTCACTGCATTGAATAATTATTGTCAAAAAAATATATCTACTCTTCATTGTATAGACATAACATTTCACGAGTATTATCCAATTCTAGTTCACTATGCAACGCGATCGAGAAGGGTCTCTAATTATTTTGCTCGCTCAAACGCGACTAACGTGATAACGTCTCTTCTTTGCTTAATTCGTAAAGATATCAGAATGCGCGCGCTTTAAACGCGTAACAAAAGAGTTGAAGCATACGTGCTGCTGAAATTACCGAATAAATAATCATATTTCTTTAGTATTCTTTAGTCATATTTCTACCGAATAATCATAGTAATATTTATTTATATGTTTGATTGTATTTGATTATATTTTAGAAATAAAAGAATAGTAAAAGGGATTTAACAATAACTTGAAAGTTTGTCATTAAGAAACTTACAAAATTTTAATAACGTAATAACGTAATAATAGGTTTTTGACCATTTTTTTAGTCAACAATTTTTAGATAATTCATAATTTTTAGTAAATTTATTATAAGAAACTTGCGATGATTTTTTATTAAATTCAAAAAACAAAAGACTTTTATCCACTTTTGGTTCTACATTTTTGCATAACTCTTTGATTTTATTCTTTCAAGCGAGTCGACAATGTGCGAAGTAATTTGAACTCTTTGACAAAAAATAGATATACACCTGTACTCATGTTTGTGTATTTCTTGTCGGAGGTAGTAGATAATTAATTAAACGACGAGCTTAATTTTCTGCTTGATCATGATAAAATCTCGTTGGCTCTCTGTCTCCACGCCGTCGGTAGATTTCTACTCGTTTCTTTCTTCTTCCTCTTTCCATTCTTCGTAACCTCACCCGAAGCTTATCCACGAGCTCGAACGTTTTTTTCCATATCTCATCTTTTTCCTCAGGCACCCTGAAAGATTTCTCGAATTTCAAGCGTCGTGACGGAAAAGCGTGAAATTGAAGAATACCGCATTTTTTTTATTGGAGTTGCACTAATCGTTGAATAATGAAGACTCTTTTTACTAAAATCATTATATTTCCTTTCCATTTTTCAGAGACGAAAAAAAAAGATTTTTGAATGTTTCGAAAGCTTACGACAATTCGTTGGAAAAAAATAATGTAATAAATATGTAAGTATGAAAATAAACAAACGATTGGAATAATAGATTAGCAAGTGGAAAACACAGATTAAGTCAAAATCGCGTGAAAACGCGCTTTAACGATCGAAGTCGCGAAAAAATCATCGAGCCAAAACCGATGTCGTTGAGTCGCTCGCATTGTGCCGGCTTATATGTCCCGCCCATAAAAATTCAATCTATCAGTGCAAACGTTGAAATAGAGACCGATGAAATCGAAAAGTGTATTAGATATACGCTATACATATGAGTATACCGAGTGTCCAAGAAGTTTTTATTCAGAATAATGGATGAACAAATTTTTAAAATTTTCGTTTTAACGTGTGTTTGATCAAGTCCAGTCAAATAACAGTCCGTGTAGAAAATTTTCGAAAAAGTTATTTTTTTACTTTGTTGATCACAGGAAAGATAATGGTTACTATACACCTTGAAATATTCCACTGAAAATTAGTGTTAAAAAATTAGTAGGGGGGGAAATATTTAAGATGAAGTTGGTCAATTGATTTCGTCGTCATCTTCTGATTTCATTCACAGTTGCGACAGTTGCGAGAAATTTTCACGTTTTTTCGTAATAAAACGCCCTTTTATCAGAACATAGTTCGATAACATCGATTTTTCAAGACTCTAATGGAATCATTAATCTTTAGTTGAAGCGTAATTTATATGTTACATGCTGTACTTGATGTTCGATCATGCCCCTTAATTGTGTATTAAACAGAGTCAATGATTTCTTTAGTAGCAAAAAATGACTTTTTATTCTTTTAAACAATTTGTGATTTATTTTGGGACACCTTGTACACTGGAGACGAAGTACAGGCGTATCTCACGACTGCCTGAACAAGAAAATGGACGTTTCTACCGGTGAAGTTTCCGCAACGCTATCACGCTCTCTTTCTCTCTTTCACCGGTTCCTCCTCCTTGCAGCTACGTCCGCCAGTATCTATCCTCTCAGTCTCTTCCTTTTCACGTTTTGTGTAAACCGTTAAGAGGGCGAATCTTCTCTTGAATTTTAGCTTCACACGTCGTTTTGCTCCCATGGTCGTTCTTATACCGGGAGAAACTGGAAATACACTATACACAAAACGTCTATGCAAATTTGCCCTCCTTAACAGTATTGGTCTGTACTCGCGGTCGTTTCGCGCAGACGTTGTTCGCGGCTTGAAAATAGAGCGCCCTGCCGTGAGATACCGAAAAATAAAAAATGAAAAAAAAAACAAAGGAAGTACCGGCGTTTTCGTTCTATCCTCTCGTTCCTTTATATCATTCGAACGAACTCGTTCTCTCCATTTTCTCCTCTCCCCCTTTCACTCGAGACATTCTGCTACAATGTTCCATTTTGGGCTCTTCGGTGGATTAAAATCGACCTCCAAGGAGCCCAAGGTAATACGAAATCGCTTCGACCTTTTTCCAATACCGATTTTCCAGACCTTTTTACCTTGAACCGTCCGAGATGCGTCCTTCTATACTTTATTCATCACAAATTTAATGCGATTTTTAAAAAAGGAATATATAACAGCAAATATTTTTTGGACGATCCTATCTATTTGGACAAAATATGTATATTGGACGATTCATATGAAAATCGGTGTTTTTTTTCTCGTTGTCGAGCCTTTTTTTGACTTCATTTATTTCAAAAGTTGACTTCAAAAGTTCAAAAATGAACTCTGTGTTGTACTGCTCGGTAATCCCTGTTGGCACTTTTTCCACATAAGAAATAAATTTCGTTGTTGGTATAAAAAATTAGCTCGCTATATTGATAGTTTGGCTGGAAACGTCAGAAGCATCTTAGCATTAATTTATCTTTGCATCATTTCTTCGTGAAATCGAATTGCTTTGATAACGTTGCAATAAAAAGGACAGGGGGGATTGCGAAAAAAGATTTAGGGGAGAAGAGCATGAAAAAAAGCAGAGGAGGGTGAAGAAAAAAATGTCGGCGTTATAGAGAGCTCGTTAGTGCCATGGAGAAGAAAGTAATTAACCCGGATTCGTAGATCACGTTTTTTTCCAGTTTTTTATTCTTTCCGGAAAAACCGGACCACTCTTTTCCACAACGAACTTCCGTTTAATCGCGTTCACGATTTTTTGTCTTCGGCGTCCCCACAGAATCGATGATGTCCTCTGGACGAGTCCGGGGGGCGTCCGAAAATTACCCAATTTTTCTTTCCCTCAGGAAAAGATCGTGTATGGAAAAGAATTCTTAACTCTCTTGCTCGATGATGCAAGTGAAAATGAGATAAAACTCTGATAAAATCTTTGGAAGTAAGATAAATAAAAATTTTGATACGATTATTTATGCATGTCTGCTTAGAAATGAACAAAATGTCCGAACAAAAATTATCCGCAAACACGATCTCATACTTTTGACCCGTAGTGTAATCTTCTCTGGATCCTCAAGTTTCTTTGTTCAGTAGATATATTTAAGTAAACGTCGAAAGAGAGGAGGCAGGGCTGGGCAGCTGCGAGCAGGATGCCGCTGAGAAATGTCTCTCTATATATTCGCTCATTTCTCTCCGGGCCATCGTTTGTCGTAAGAATCTACGTGAAATTTAATTACAGAACAGGGCGTGCAGTTTATACGAGGGGTGGTCTGGCTCTGAGGTTCGCAGCAGCGATGACTATGAATTCCCTCTCTCGTTATCGCCTCCGCAAGCAGTCTGCCCGGCTCTTTGTCACTCAAAAGAGAAACGCGAGAGAACAAAAAACCCGCGTTGGAAAGAACGAGAAAAGAGAGGATAAAATAAGCAAACCGCGCGTATACGCTTCATGAAAACGAGATGGTTGCGTTATTCCGGACGACAAGATTGAGGAGAGCTAAAAACGCGAGAAGGTTATTACAAGAGGAAATGGACCAGGTAATCAGACACACGGCTCAAAAAGTCAAAAAACTATAATGGGAGGATCAAGTTAGAGGCAAAATCTAGAAATTTTTATCTCAGTCCTTGTATCGCATTTAACGACGCTTCGTTTCGTATTTTTATATTAGAATACATACACATCGAGTAATATTGGTTCAATGGACATTTATTGTGAAAATTCTCAACGGTAATTCTCTCAGACGTTAATAAAAAATTGAACTTATTTGCGAAGGTATTTTTTGCTGATAAATATTCATGGTTATACATACATATAGCAATATGACTTGATATGAAGAAATTTTATTTTCAGAGGGTATGAAAAATGATTTCCCTGAGCTATCGAATTTTTATTACATTTTTATACTCTCGTAAAAATAATTTGACTGAACTGCTTCGACTTTTTATTGTTGGAAATTTTCCATCCTTTCATTATTCAAAGGTAATATTCTATCCTGGCGATCATTTTTCCATCGCCATGAATGTGAAATCGTCGCAACACAATCTGCGAAGTCCTGATGTAACCAGAGGCACGGCAATTAATCATTTTGAAATAAGTCAGGATGCAATTTTCGTCGCGCATTTCCGAGTTTGCGTATTTCAAGTTTCCTGAAAATGCACTTCGCTTCTCGTCTCCGGATTTACATTAGTTTCAAGGAAAATCCAACCCATATCTTGTATTTGTACATGAATAAGTGACCACGATTGCGTTTCTCAGTTCAAAAGTATTATTTCTCCTTCTGATCAGAAGTGGAAAAATTGTTCGCCAATTTACAATTTTTCGAGGTTTATTTACAACTTCCTCGATAACTTCGCTCATAATTTTTCATTTTACCCTTTCACGATTCAATCAATGTCTTGTTTTGTTTTTAATCTAAAAATCCAAGGACTGAAAAAAAATCGAATCTTCATCCAATAAAATCGATAAAACGAAATGTCATGATACATATATTAGATAAAAAAGGATACGTGGAATTTTATGGGAATTTCGTAAGGTTGGGAAATTGATATCAACACGAAGAGACGAAAAGGCATCGAGGGAGAGAGGGGGCTAAGCGGAAATGAGACACCTCAGCGGGTAGACGAATTGTTCGCATTTTGCCTTTCCCTCATAAATTAACCGCATCGCAGCAGACGCGAAAAACTTTCATTCTTCTCCATTCTCTCTACTTCTTTGCACCCTCATTTCTTCTCTTTCAATTTTCTCTTTTATCGCTGACTCGCAACGCGTCCATGTAGATTTATTGATTTTATTACACAAATAGGAGACCTCACTTTCCGGGAATAAGAAAATCCTACCATGATTACCAATTTCTTCATTATTTTTATTTAAAAAGAAGAACATAAAAATACAAGATTCCGATCGTTATAATGAGAAATTAAAAAAAAAACAAGGTAAGTATTCCAATTTTTATTATTGCCCAAATTTTCCTTCCGTGTCCTAATTTTGAATTTTTTTATTTTAATATAAAATTTTAATGTTTGCATTTCTCTTTTAGATTGAGATATTTAGAATACACGTTGAATTTATTTTAATGCTACTCTACGCCTCTTTCGTGAACATCGCGAATTAGCATTCTCTCAAAAATAATAATCAGCTCAGTAGCGTTGAATATCACGTGTAAGATGAGTCATATAGAGTTCATCATTAATGTTTACTCTCGTTTGTGAGACAGCATCAGAATGCTCGAGGTGCTTGCATCATCGAAATAACGATTCGATTAATGAAAACTGCAAACGGTCTAGTGAGCCAGCTGTTACTGATTCAAATTGCATCACGATATTATTCATGTTTTTATTTTTACACGCTCGTAAGTGTGCAGCGTGTGATCGATGAGATGATATCGAAGCGCGAAGATTCATCAGAATTATCCATCACGTCGGTTTTATGGTGGTTAAAGGGACAAAAAAGGTGATATATTAAAAGCATTAAAAAATGTAATAAAACGATGAGCGAGATTAAGGCTTGGAACGTAAAAGAGCAAGTGGCGAAAGAAGCCGCACGAAAGGATGAACGTCCATGCATGGGTGTTGCGATTCGATATTCGTGTAAATCACTCGAGATATAAATCTAAAATGAAAGAGGAGTTCCGGGGAGTCTTCTCGAATATTGCGGGCAATTGGCGAAATTACGCGGAACACACGAACGCGGGCTTACATGCCACGATCGAATGATTTCTGCAGAAATGTGGAAAAGTGGTTTTATATTTCGTACCGGAGTAGTCGTCACTTCCAACTTGACCCCGAGTTCATCCCCCAATTGACCGGCGAGCCTTTCGAATGTTGCGCTCTCTTTAAATCGCTAAATTCTTGATTATAACGAGTCCGCGCTAAGAGGCGAGCCAGCAAATGACGTTTTAATTCGAGACGCGTTTAGAAGCGTGTATTTATAATTACGAGATGAGATACACGCGAGATTTGGCTCCAAGATTTCGAGCGTGTCGATTTGAGGTTATGAAAAAATTCTAGTCAGGTTAAAAAAATGTCACGGCAATTGTATCATTCTTTTATTTTTACTATATGCCTGATCTTATTTTAAAAATAAGTACTTAAGTACTTAAATCGTTATATTTTCTTCCTTTTTCTTTTTAAAAATATCTTAAATGTCAAATTTTTAAATAAATTAAAAAAAGTGTAACAAAAACTTTTGTAAAAGTGTAAAATGTATTAACGTTCACGCAAATTATTAATAACTTTTTTAAACTGTTCAATGAAAAGTCCTCGATTTTTTTTAAATTTTATAAATTACCCAATATTTATTGAAAAATTTCAAAAACTCCATCTTCATTATTATTATATAATATCGATACAAGCATTGAAAACGTAATGATTTCAACGAATTCAATGGACTTTTCGATATTTACTTTTGGACCATATTGTACGAGTACATCAAAGAGATACGCGTGTGCGCTGATGCACCGAGAGTCAGGGGAGCGAGATCAAGACACCAACAATCAGCGTGATGCGAATGAGAGAAAGAGAGAGGGAGAGTCGGCAACTCGCGCCATTTAGTCGGGTGACGTGCTCCTGGCATCGGCAGTGTGTCAAGATCACTCGATCTTAGAGTGCAGTGTACGCGCGATCTCGACTGTACTCCATTGCCTGGGGCTTCATCCACTTCTCAATCTCGGTATATTCTTCTCTTCCGTCTATATATACATCCACAAACAAGTACACACACCCATATAAACTCAAATACAAGCGTGCTCTAGGAAGTTCAATCGCAAAACTCGAGTTGACAAATTCCTTCATTCCCAAGCTTCGTACCAAGAAATTACACGCTACGCAAAGGGAGCAATAATACTTGATCGCAAAATGTAAATCTCGTTAGGACAGGGCCGTGCAAGTTCACGTTTCTATTGAATATTTTTATCAAAAATTACCAAAATATGAATATTATTTACATTGCCACATTTTGAAGATTAAACATTTTCATTGCCGTCGAAACTGTTAAAGGTGAAAAAAGCTGAATCTTTAACTATTATAGACTGAAGCAGAACAAGTTAAGAAAATTTTGTTACTGCGCCCTCATAGTAAAGATGTTAATGACTATATCAGGTTGAATATTCAACAGTGATTTAAAAGTGCATCTTGATGCCGAATGAAGTTGATTCGACTTTTTTTCCAGCACTATTTCGCATCAAACGAGATCAAACTCCCTCAAGAACGTCTATATATATACATATATTAAGCGTATTTATCATTCGAGAGGTAGCCTCCGGTTATATTGTGTATATATTCATCCCTATAGATGAGAGTGTTGGGATCTCAGTCGAGCTTTGATTTTCATCCTTCGAGCCCTCGTAACCCTTTTACCGAAGCTCGAACCTGACACGGGGTGATCCTACTCGAATCGTTCAAGTAGCACACACTGACGATGATGCTGGAGATTCTTAGCCCTTTTCTGCGAATCTTCAGTCCGTCGTTTCCTCCGAAATTCGATCGTGCAACCTTTTGAAGATGCTTCATCCCGAGCTTCCGCTTACGTGTCCTTGATATATCGACCGACGTCATTTTTCAGCTTTGTATCACCACCTGCGTCACTTTTCGGCTTTGTGATTCGCGCTTTGGATAGTGCTCTCTCAATCATGAGCGCGACGTCAACGAGCTCGAGATCCTTGTACGTGCACACTCTTCAGAGACAAATGATGTAACTTTTGAAAGAAGAAGGTCGTGTGATCGCGATACGAGACTTGCACTCGTCGAAACCTTGGCCCATCCTCTATCTATCTCTATCTCACTCTCTCAACATCTCAACGTGTTTCCGGATTTAATAATAGAGCGACGATCGCACGACCACGTGGCCTCATCACGTTGAAGACACATGCGCTTACGAAAAGCAATATGCGATTTTATTTAAATCCTCGATCCAACGCTGCGATCCTTTACGAGACTCTCTTTAATAAAGCGACGGAAGTGAAAAAATTATTAAAATGAAAATAATAAGAAGAATTGTGGTTTGTCGTAAGAATTTTTAAAATTTCGGTTTAATTATAAAATGTCTTATTGAAAATTTTGGTCTGCGTAATCCTCCAGCAACAGGCAGTTTCATGATTCCGAAAATTTTGTTATAAATATAAATTCTAGAATAATATATAAAAGCACTCATTTCATCGAAATGAAAATATCGCGTTTTATAAACGATGTTTTTTCATTATCAAATCTGCGATCTACATGTTCTAATAAGGAGGAATTACCGATGAATATATATAAGAAAGTGATTTTTATACAGTAAATTTAGAAATGTTAACAATTTCAGAAATCGATCCAATTCCTCCTTGAATAAAAATCCTCTATTCCTCTGACTTTCGATTTACCGTCCAGTAACAAAGTATTTAAGAGGAAAAAATATCACTTATCAAACTATATATTATCTATTTTTAATAGAAAAAAAATATCACCTCGAGTGCATTTTCGATCGATTGTCAAAAATGTGGTTGAATTTGATGAAATGTTGACTTTACAGAGATAGGATGGGACCAACGGGAATAACGGTAGTCCTCGCTGTGCACTGGCTTACGGGCGTGGTGGGAGCTGCTTCCCTCCCTTCCGACGATCAATACTCCCCCTACGAGTCACCATACAGAAAGGATGTTGCCCAAGGATCCTTAAGCTACCCCAACTGGCTGAAATACCAGCAGGATCTAACATCCAGATTAGGTACTTCATTTTACTTTAATTTTTCTAACCAAACGCATTTGTATCCGATCGGATTAAATTAAATTATGTATTGTAAAGCGTTCAACACGAATCCAATTTTGCATCAGCAAAAGATTAGATTTTATAATTTCGTGTTGTGGAAAAATTATTTACGAATTTTGCATTAACTGAGTGCAGAATTCGAATTTTGTGGAATTCATAAAGTGATGATATCTTTCGACGGACTGTATTAATGAATTCGTTTTCTAGCATTGTTATTTACAAAAGAAAATTGAACTCATTGAACTGCACAATTGATTCATGTGAAATTGAAAAACGATCATAATTATATTAAAAATAATGAATTACAGAAGTACCATATGATTCATCCGAAAGGAGCAAAGGCGAGGACAATTACTTCTTAAGAGAACGCTTATCGGATAAAGATTCGTTGATTCGGGATCTGGACATTCTCCCTCTGACCCCAGGGAGATGGGACACAGCGAATTTCGCTGACTCCGATGCAAGAAACTCGAGAAAATCAGAGTCCGGGTATCTCGATTCGAGAAGGAGAGGGGACTTGAGCGAGGATGACTTTGTCCGGGACGAGACTTTTCAAGACCAGGGTCCCGGATCCGTTGAGGTTTACAAGCTCGACCTTCGACACGAGAATTCCCTGCTAGTCCCGCCAGTCGATAAGAAGCACACAACGCGAGCGAAGAGCAAAATTCCGAAGAAGGTCATTTCCGAGGACATTATCTGGAAACTGAAATCCATAGAGACGAACAAGACTCCGTTGCCGCCGATATTTCATCAGGAGCCGAAAAATTTCGGGTCGCCACTCTCAAAGATAACGGACAACGATAGAGATGAAGTTTTCGCAATCGGGGGCGTTCCCGAGTTGCAGGTCGGCTGTGAAGGTCTCGAAGCTTCCGAGAGGGACAAACGCGAATCAGAAAACACTCACGAGGATTGGAAGAACGATCCCGTCTATCGTGAATCGACCGAGCCGATTTTGCTCCGAATGACACCGATAGTTCTCGACATGGACGAGGATGAGCCGCCCTCTGGTGAGATTTATGAAGAGATGGATGAACTTGTGAAGCTCAAGAAACTCGAGAGCACGAGTCCGAAACCAACGACGAAGCGTTGGAACAGAGCGGACATAGATCCGGTACTCGAGATGGACAAGCATCAGAATGAAGATCGGACGGGGATTGAAACGTATCCGGAGCGAGGCGACCTTGGCCCTGGGAACAATTCCAGCGAGATCACTGAAGATAATCAAGAAGAGAAGAAACGATTTCGCCGAGACGTTTTCGATAATTCTCATCTCTCATCGGACGAAAGCGGAAATTTCCAGAGTCCCCGTAAGCTTCTCTGGGCTCGATATCCAGAAGATCAAACAAATTCGAGACAAGCGAACAATCGCGATCAGGATCTTTGGGGCTTCGCGGAGGAGGATGGTGACCTGCCTGAGGAGGACACGGATATACTGATGCTTGAAGCGGAACGGGAGAAGCGACGGCGTGAATACGAGAGGAGGAAGCAAGAAGAATTTAACAGGAGACGCGGTCACCGACCCCAGGAATCCCGGGACATCACCGCGGAAATTGAAAAAATTCGTGAGCAACACGAGAAGCAATTGGAGATGGAGCAGCGTGAACGGAAGCGGATTCAAGGGAGGAGGGAGTGGGATCGAAGGCAAGGTTATCAAAACCAGAGAAATCCAGAGGAGGTGAGAAGAAACGAGGAGGAAGAGTCTCGTCGTAGGTCGGAGGTGGAGGAGCGTCGACGAGAATGGAACAGACGACGGGACGAAGAAGAGAGACGGAGAAGGTTGGAAAGTCAGCGAAATCGAGAATATCCACCGTCTCCACTGACGCGAAATGATCCAAGAAACACGAGCGAGAGTCATCAAAGGGAAGATGAGGAACGGAAACTCCGAGATTACATCGAGAGAAATCGGCCGATAGACCCGAAGAGATCAAGAGTTAGACCGGATCGTCCTGGAAACGGTACGGACGAGGAGCGGA
Organism: Cremastinae sp. B BG-2022a; assembly: GCA_030522605.1. Lineage (NCBI taxonomy): Eukaryota > Metazoa > Arthropoda > Insecta > Hymenoptera > Ichneumonidae > Cremastinae sp. B BG-2022a. The sequence continues at coordinate 8,359 of JAPYYX010000442.1, read as the reverse complement.
GAAGATTAACCGAGGAGCAGAGACATCGTGCCGATTCTGAGCGAAGACGCCAGCAAATGGAAGATTACAGAAAAAGGTTGGAAGAGGAGAGACAACGTCAGACGAGTGAGAATCGTGGAAGACAAATGGAGAATCAAAGACGACCTCAGTCGGATACTGAAAGACGAAGAGAAATGGAGGAAAGGAGACGATACGATGAAAGACGACGTACCGATGATCGCAGAATTCGTCCAGAAGATGTGCAACGCCTCCTGGAAGAGGAGAGAAAACTTCAGGATTACGTGAGAAGGAATCAACCCGTGACAGTTCCAAGAGGAAACAATAGCCAAAGCGTAAACTCGTCGCGAGAAACTGATTTGGAACAGCAAAGGCGAACGATGCAAGCAGCAAGAGAATGGGAACATAACAGACAGTCGATTACGAGAGGCGAAACTGGAAGGATTCACGGCCCGTCGGCTCCCACCAATATTGGTAATCCCCAGCGAGATTCGGAAGAGATTCGTCGAAGACAGGAGAGACTCGAGGAGGAGAGAAGATTGGCGCATCGACGGAACTTGGAGGCGGAGGAACGGAGAAGGGAGCTCGAGTATCAGCGCGCGGAGTCCCAAAGACGCGAGGAGGAGCGGAAGCGATTGGAAGCGGCCAGAAGAGATGATGAGATTCGAAGAACTCAGTCTGTAGGACGCGGGCGATCTTGGCAGGATTATGGATCTTCCAGGCGTCCAAGCAGCGAACCGTCCGCAGAGGAGCTCCGGAGACGTGAATCAACTCGGAGACCCATTGACGGGACGAAGGATCAGGACGAGTGGAAGAGATCTCAAGAACACTACAGACGACAGCAGGAAGAACGAGATCGGCAGAGATTGGAAAACGAGAGAAATTCCAGAATTAATGGAAGAAGGAGACCGTACCAAAACGAAAGACGGTTAGTATTCTCTTTATTAGAATCTGAAATACGACGCAATGACATCTAGTGACGCGAAGCCGAACTGGTGCAAAGGTGTTGATTCAATATCTAAATCCATAATTATTATAGTTTTATCATTTCATCCTTGTCGTCGGAAATTTTGACCAATCTCTGTCCAAATGGAAACTTTTTTATTGTACAAAATGAACTCCGGGTTCCATCTACGATTTTTCAATCGAAATCTTGTTTCTGGAAAATTGCCAAAAAACTTTCCTCAGACACCAGTTAACCAGCTCGAAACCTTAAACGTTCTAAAAGTGGCTTAATTATGAAAGCTTTCTTGCCGGAAAGTGTTCGATGATTTCGAATATCGTAAAAAGTGAAGATGATAAGAATTCAATAAATTTAAGAAAAAATCCTTTTGAAATAAAAATGTGCATAATGAATTCAAATACTTCATATTTATACTATTTCTCATCCTTCAGGTTTAAAGTGGAACTTACATATTAAAGTTGATCCGACTCTTTGTTTTTTGTTAAACTGAAATCCAAGAATAACTGTAGTTTCATTGAAGTATAAATAATTTTTCGTGACGGTCCTGTACCATTGCCACAGACCAAACCATCGACAACCAGGTGAAAGTTACAGAGGTGGGCATGACTCTGCTTCAAGAAGACGCGAACACGCGAGACTCAACTCTCTTCCCGTCCAAGCAAGAATAATAATCCAACAGAACGGTTTCCGAAATGGTAGCCGAACGCCAACTAGAACGAGCCTGCCATCACGTATGGAACCGTCGATCAGCTCGAGGGGCAACTTTGGCAATGATATCAATTTTCCGGTGAGTTGACCTCCTCATGTTTTAAATGTGATTCAGATGAGATTTTAGTGGAAATATAATTGAAAAATACCAATATACTGAAAGGCTACCAAATGATATTTGTGCACGTAGCTATTGAAAATCAATCGAAAAATGTACTTTCATTTTTTCATGAATTTTGCAGTTTTGTGGAAAACTTCTTCAATACTGTGCCTTGATCCATTGTTTTGTTAAGATCTCATCCATATTCAACCAAATTGAAGGTTCGAACGAGAAATATAGTAAACTTGCGGTACTCAAGTGCTGCAAAATTCTTGACGTGCGTTACACTTTCCGAAGCCGAAGATATAAATAAAGGTTTAAGAGGGTTTCATGATCGTATACGTTCAATTTTCATGGCTCCTAAGTGAATAGTTCGTTTTTGGCATAGAGAGAAATTCCAAAGGACGATGCAAATGGGGAAAGCTCCGAGGTCAAAGCCGGGTTTATTTTTGATCGATATAAAGCCGGGTGTATATCGTCTCCAGGCTGGATTGTCGTATAATGTACAGCGTTCGGGAGAGAGCATTCGGTTCGTCCGGAACGCGGGGCGCATAACCCCGCAATTGGCTCGGTGCCGGCCTACGTAAACGCGTACTTGATACGGTACGAAAGAGACCACGAGTCCTCGATCCGAAAAGGAGAGAAAACCGTATCAAATCTATTGCGGATTCCTTTCGAATTACGATCGCGTGGAAAGCCTCTCGTACGATCCTCGTTCGGATATCGTTCGAATTGCTGCACGCGGTTTACCAAACATACACACTCACGTCCATTTCGCGTGTTACATTCTACTCCCATGCACGTGGTAACAAATTAACTAACAGTCCTCAATATCCCGAATTGCAAATACCGCTAATTTATGAAAAAAAATCAATTTATCCGATTATTTAAAATTCACTTGTGTAAAAATGAATAAATCTTTATCGCCGTCAACATTTCGTATACTTCCGGTTACCTGCGGCCTCCACCGTCCACAAGTGACCTGAATTATATCTTGCTCCATACTTTCTCTTTTCATATTTTTAAAAAAGCATCAAAAAACTTTGATGAGAAATTTTTGATCAAATGGAATCCTTGACGAAATGGTGCATACAAATTTTTCATGGTTTCTCGAACAACAAAAAAAAATTATATGTTGTATAGTAAAATTCTTACGATTCTTTTAAAATACGACCTAGATATATTTTATAGATGAAGAATTTTTTCTGAACCATAATTTTACGATTCATTTTTCCGTTCATCGTTTTAGATGAAATGCAGCAAATAAATTTCGAATTATTTCCTATATTAACATAAACCAATCAGAGTAAATTTATTCATTTTCCATCAGCCCAGAAATTCGATCCTTTTTTTTCGTAGAGTGAAAAAGAAGATCATGAATTTTGTTCTGAATCCCAAGAGAGAATTTCCCATAAGTCAGAATTTCTGACAGAAGCTTCGACACAATGAACCGTAAGCACACGTAGCCGCACATGCATGCGAATTTCGTCCAACGTCGATTCTCGGTGTACGGCGGAGGAACGAAGAGAGGTGTTCGGCAAACGATGCGAGAGGAAGCAACGGAGCAGCTCAGTCGAGTCGAGAATGTGAAATTACATGCGGTGGTTTACACACTCGTCCTGGATACACGAGAACGTCGGTCTAGTCCCTCGGTTTCTAGCTCTTCGCCGTTCCGTTTGGTTTAGAATGTCGAATTACCCCTTGCGGTTCGTTCTTACCGACATAAATATATATACAGATAGGCACGCAAGCTCGTACTCTCGTTACGCATCGCACTTACGAGTGTAAGTTATAATGCTCGCGGAATACGTTCGAACGCATTCGTTACTATGTCTCGGGACCAATGCCGCAATGAACCGATGATAACTCGACAAATGACATCGCGATTATGCGACCGTATAAACCAACCGAAGTACCGCATTTCTGTGCGATTCTGTACTCAACCGTACCATTCAGCCTTCAACTTTTCAACCTTATTTAGAAGAGAGGCATTTTCAGTCATAGTTAATAAATTTCCATTGAATTTCATTCATTCGGAAATTAAATTATCTTTCAATATTTAGCATTCGATGTTCTTGACTCGGTTTTTTTCAAAATTTTTCCTTAATGTTTCATTAACCAATTTTTCAGGGTATCAGTCCAAATCGTCCAGGACTCTCAGCTGGACGATTTCCAGCGCCGCAAACATCGAGACCACCAGTGGCGAGTCCCGACCCTTGCGCCTGGGCCATTGTACACTGTTGTCCCGCAAGCAATCGTTTGCCAAGGTGTTTCGAATCAGTCGGATGTCCAGGTGGACACTGGGACATGAACCCTTGCCGTAATTCGCTGGTCGACGCGGCACAAGAGGCAATCGTCAAATTTTACGAATCTTCTAATTCGGAAAACAGAAGATTCTGATCGAAAAATAAAACGAGACAAAAATAGATACCCGTAACAATGAAAAAAATACTTTTCCACTCACCGCAAAATTCTCGCCGAAGTTTAATAATTTAATTGACAAAGTATAGCTTTAATATTGGCAGAATTACGAACAAAGAGTGACTAAAATTTTGCATGTATGAGGATTATATTTTTTTTATCATACTATTTTTCGACCATTTCCTTTTTTTATTGAAGAATAAAGAGGTATAAAGCAATGATAGGATGGGAACAAACGTACAATACAGGCAAATTCATTTTCAAGAGATTTTGCCGAAAGCTTTATCAAAACTGTGCTGAAAAAGCTGATGAATCGGAATAATTCACTGAGATATGTGTCTTGTCACTTTTAGGGATTTGCGCGTGTATATCTGTGTGTGTACCTTTATTGTTCTTTATTTTCTAATGTAAATTAAAAGATGCTTTTTCTCGGTTCGTTTGTGATATAGCCGTTTGCCAGTACGAGAGACGACGAGCAATGTATTATAGTAAAAGTATTCATCTTAATGGTATAACTCAGTCTATTTTAATAAAATCGAATCTTTAATCTCTTACGACTAATTATTTTTTGGTAAATAAAAAAAAACTTTTAAATAAAGAGAATTATCGTTTATGACCTTAAAATGTTTAATTTGTAAGTTTCTTTTGGCTAGAATATTCAATGACGAATTAAATCAAATATTTCGGTACATTATTCTCGAAAGCAAGTTTTCACCAAGTATTTATAGCTGTCGATGAGTCTGTCGATGGAAAATTATTTTGAGCTCACCTCAACAAGCCTTCTGTTACAATGGCGTTGATTGCACGAGAAACGTTCATCATGGCCCTTAATGCTGAATGGCCTCGTTACTCGTGAAAGCTCGCTCTTTCTTTTACCGGAATCTACGAAGCTCTCGCCTTCGGAAAGAAAAATGCAGCCGCGAAACTCGATGAGAAATAATAGATGAAAATCTTGCAAGCTTTTTTGCAATCAAAAATCTTCGAACGATTATAGCTTTTTTCTATGCTAAATTTTCTATCATATTGAAAGATAAGAATAAAAATTGACGAAAGCGAAAAACAAAAATAAAGCAAAGCGTTTGATAGTACATTTTTTACCAATAAAATAGCAACAACCGATAATAATCATTGAATTTTTTAAGATTGTTTGACCGTTATTCCAGTTTCGTTGCCAGCACTATTTTTCATGATTTCATTTGAAAATAATTAATTTTAAAGAGAGTCTGAATCTTTTTAAGCATTTTAGAATATCATCTTTCATTAATATTATTACCGATCCATGTCAAACCTGAAACGTTTGATTCGTTTTTGGCGAGCAGTGCAATTAATTCGAGACCACACAACGTATTAAACAAATCCCAAGCGTTCCTTGTCTCTTTGACCATGAGAGAAGCTTCAGCATCATGTCCACGAGATGACAGGAATCACTTTCCAAGGAGATCGATTTACCTCGATATTGCTGATATACGATGCAAGCCGAGCAGATCCCGGTGAAAACATGTTTTATGCCAATCATATATTCAAGAAATAAACAAGTATACATATATTATACTCAATAGAAATTTTTCTCAGCTATATTTTTTATGATTTTAAGCAAAAAGAAGCGAACAACCTGGAGATTTGATTTTCCGAATTGATCGACTTCCAATAATTGAACGAGTGCGCCGAACTGTAGAGGACTCCGACACATCCTTATAAAATAGTAATTCCATCGAAACGGATGAAAGTGCAAGAAGATACAGTTAACGTGTATTATGTACGTAGTCGGGAAAAGGAACAACGAAAGCCACTCTTTTAAAGCAGCTTTTCTTATTTCGCTTTTCTCCTTCGATAAAATCCACATTACCGGATTCCTTCAATTTATATAGTTCTCGTTAATTCAAAGTAGATGGAGATTCACTAATACCAGAGCCCGATCTTTGATCTTTCGAGTCCAAATGCATTTGTAATTCTGTAACTTTTTTTTACACACTTAACACAATTCCATCTTGTTTTAGAAAAGTTGATTAAAAAAATTATAAATAAAAATTGAAGGCGAATCATTCGAAATTTAAATTGAAACATAATGCAGAAAATTCAAAGATAGAAAGAGTCGAAAGCCATAACTGAGCGGGAAATTATGGTTTCACGTGGTATATAACGCGGCAGGTGCGTTATTAATTCCAACAAGATCTGCCACGTTGAGATAATACGCGCTCGCGTATCTGCAAACGTCTCGAGAAACGTTTGCATGCGCTTCTGGTGTAGATAAGTAAAATTTGAAATTTGCGTATTTGGGAGAAAATAGTTAATCGCAAGTAGGCATTTTCGCGAAAACGATAATCCATGATGAATGCAAGAATATTCAAAATCAGTTATAAAAACTTACCACCATCGCCACGCTGAGGGGTACCCCTCTTATCGCCCTTTCCCATAATTCCCACGTCCCGTCCTTCTTCGGCTGTGGCTTAGGATGAGACGCTCTTCGTGCCCACCGAGCTCCAGCCTGGAAACGAAAATCACGCCGGGCGTCTTTAAATCCTTCCAGGCTGAGCGTTCTTAAATCTATGCGACTCGAGTACTCCTTTCATCTTGTTTTCTCTTTTTTCCACGGAATTACGCACATCCCGACGACGACCTTTCGCCCGACGAACTAAAAACGAAAGAGCGCTTCGTCTCGGAAACTTGATAAATCTATTTGAATTTTTATGAAAGTGTCACACCTTGTGTGCATGACTGCTTTTTCGCGACACGTGAAAATGGAAAAGAAAATCTTCGCGGGAACTGCTACTGTGAACGAAAAAAACATTATCGTTAAAGTTTTTACGTAGCTATACGAATATTTCCGTGTAAAAAATAAAACGCCGTTTTTTTCATCAGAGTAGATCCAGTTAAACTAAATTCAGCCACTAAGACTTCAGTTGCGAATTGCATTAATTTTTTAATTAAATTTTCTTTATCCAATATTTTTTGACAAAATTGATTATAATCTCGCCATTATATTGATTTAAAAAAAAAAAAATTCCAAAAACGATATTTTTTGCGAAATTTTACTCTCTAAAATGAATGGAAAAAGCTTTAGACAAAGTAGCTTCGACGGTACTACAAAGTTGAAGTTGTAAATATCATATACGTGGCTTTTATTACGATAGTGAAAAACGGAAATGGTTCGATAGACGGTGACGGAAATTGTGAAATTCTCGACAGCGTCCACTCCAATCGTATTGGACGAGAGAAAAAGAAGCAATTTCAAAGGTTCGGAAAAAGAACGTGCGTGCGGAAGAAAAAGGGAAAGACGACGGAAAGGAAGAAAAAAGGCGAGAACAGATCGATTCGCTCGAGTCTCTCAATTTTCTATATGCTGCTCACTTGTCGAGCCTTTCCGGTATGCAATTCCGTTTGCTGGGGAAAACGAGAGATACTGGGAGCTTCCAACAAACAATGCCTATTTTTACAGATATTTCTCATATTTAACACAAACACACACATATATATTTTACGACTAGAATTCTTCCTCAAGCTCTGATCAGGTCATGGTATAAAAAGTTCAGACTCTGACCAGGAATCTGCTACACAGGGTATCTGATAAAAATTTAATGCTCAAATATCCACTGACTGAACTATGAAAATTTGAAAAAAAAGCGTTCAAGTTTTTATGTGTATTTAAAATAGAAAATCTTCACACGGTGAGCGCGAGTACTTAATATTTTAATATTAAGAGCTCAAATTTTGAGGAAACTTTTTTTTGAGTATTCTCAACAAAATTTCGTGCCGGGAGTGAAGAAAAAAAAGGTCACCCAAAAAAAGGACCCTAATGTAGGGGAGACCGGGGCACGACGGCCCCCCTCAAAAATTTGGTCGAAAAAAAATTTTTTTTTTTGGTCAAATCATGTGTAATAATACCAAATCATGTGATCACACCAAAAAAAAAAATTTTTTGGACCAAAATTTTTTTTGTCAAAAAAATAATTCTTTCGTCAAAAAGTAATTTTTTGTCAAACAAATTTTTTTTGTGTAATGTAATCATATTACACATGATTTGAACAATAAAAATTTTTAGCGTTTAAAGGGGTTTCGGTACAGTTGCGATGGAACTCAAGAAATTAACACGTAAAAGAGATAGGGAATCGAAAAATGATCAGAATTGAATAAAAAATGAAAACAATGTTCGTTATTATTAAATAAACGGA
>JAPYYX010000441.1:0-57135 GCA_030522605.1 Cremastinae sp. B BG-2022a | reverse complement strand
TGAATTTGTTTCCTTCAATTGTGATTAAAAAACAAAAAATTCAGCATATTTAAACCCTTGGAATCGGGAATTTTTCTTAAGTACCCCATTTTGCCCCCCATCCCCTATATTTTCCATTCTTTTACCATCCTAGTAACAAATTTTTGCATGTTTTGGTTAAAAAATGTAAAAACTTATTGCTAATTTAACCAAAAACTTTTTAAAAAAATACAATTCTTAACTTATGAACTTCGATATCCAAAAATCGTGAAAATTGATTAAAAAGTGATTAAACTCTTCTTCTGATTGCTCTTGATTAAATCTATATAGAACAAAAAACTCCCAAAAAAAATGATTTCCCTAAAAAATCAAATCGACCATTCCCAGAGAAATCCGAAAAAAATGTTCTCCATCCCCCGATGAAAGCGGCGCTCGCATCGACATAATAATTTTCTCCCCAATGAAACGAGAGTCAAAACAAGAATGTCACGAAGATACGATTCTGACACAGATCCCGTAAAATATGAGAAAATATCCCGAGCAAACGAGAGGACTCTCGCACGAGAGAGATAGAGAGAAAAGAGGAAAAGCGAAAAGAAAAGAGAGAGGCAAAAAAAGTTGCGGGGAGCAGTGACTAAACTCTTTATTTAATAAAAGAGTAGATACTGCCCATAATAATAATAATAACAATAATAATATTCGAGAAAGCATAATATTATTAGTTTGAGCCTCAATGGTATTGCAGTAAGTATCAAGTTCTTTTCTGCTCGCTCTCGCAGAGGGGGCGGAGAGAGAGAGAGGGTTGAATCGGCGTGTGGGTGTTTGCGAGTAGGAGAGTTGGCAAAGTCAATATATACGCGAACGGGAGGGAAAACGTCGCTGATCATAGCGAAAGAGGAGATTGGGAATTTTTGCGTCGGTGTGTGTGTTGGTCCTCGATATGGGATATAGATATAGAAAAGGCGTAAGCGAGGAAGATAAAAATGAATGAGAATGATATTGCTGGCTGAGAGAGCAAGGGAAAAGTGTCTCCTGGAGAGGAAAGATTCGCAGGAGCGAAAAAAAAGAGAGGATGATGGGAGGAATAAGGGGGAGGGGGGATGAGGGAAAAGAGATGACGAACCTGCGTTCGGTCTTTTTTTATTTCTTCCTCTTTTTCTCTCTTTCATGATTTTCCTCTCGTTCCGTCCCTTTTCTTTCACTTTCCTTGCGGCGTTCGAAGATAAACATGATTCCGGATAGCGAATGTAGGAACGATAAAACGATATGAAAATCCAGCAGCCAGATATAAAAGTCGTGTTCCGCTTTCTTCTTCCCCCATTTTCTTGAATCTTCTCTCTTGATCCTGTCGTTTCATCCATGCCGCGGTCTCTCTCCGTTTCGCAATCATACTCACAATCACTCGACTCTTTTCTTGACTTTTCATGAGTTTCCTCGCTCTCTTTCCCTTTTTATTCCTCTCGGTCGTTTTTTCTCGAGCACAAACACAAACGCGAGATTTTACGTCGATCCTTTTTTTTCTTCCATCCATTCGTCTCGATGCTCCTTTTTTTTCTGAGACGCTCTTTTCGGTTTTTCTCTGTGCATTATTGCCAAATCTCGAGACCGATGCTGTATAATATTTTGTTTAGCGGATTATTCTCTTTGGATGGAAATAAAACGAAATATTGTTACGATTCATGCAGAGAAATTAATTACCTTTTTCATAATGACTTATTGTTATAACAATTTTTATTTAAGGGTGATAAAAAATTCAAAGCGTACAAAAAATACTAATTAAAAAAATAAAATGCATTTGTTTTAGCTAAAATTAAAATATACGATAATATAAAAATCATTTACTGAAAAACCCTGGGTCTGAATTCACAATTTTACAATAAAAATTCTTATGTTTATAAACAAATTAAAAAATTTATAAAAAATAAAAGAATTCTTTTTTAAAAAACTGATCCATCGATCCGAAAATTTACTTGAAATGCCTTGATATGTCGTAAGGTTAAAAAACATGACAAGAAGATGTTATCGTGGTTGGGGTTGGAAAGACATAATCGACGACGTCGTAGGAGAGGGGCGGCACACACGTGTGTAAGGGATTGTTTGACAAGATTCCTGGGCGTTAGGGGATGAAAGATTAAATGTATAGTGAGAAAGGAAAAGCGTGTTGTGGAAATGGAGAGTGAGACGGAACAGAAACAGGAAAATGGATGGAAAAAAGGGATAGCGAAGGAGAGAAATATTTGACGAGATTGCGGATCCCGCGCTCATATACATAGACGGGCTATATACGTGTATAAATATTACCATACTACATTTAGCCATATATTATTGCACAGCGTACACAAAAATACGCATAAAAGCACGTGGCTTTATTTGGAGTCAGATGACATTTTGCATTTACTCGATGCACGCCGCTCGCGCGGCCATCTATCCGTTTTTATCGGTTTTGCAATAAAAAAAAATGCCCGGAAAAAGGAGAACGAGGACAGAGGGAAAGGAAAAAAAGTATAATAACGCCGAATGTTTTCCGATTTTCCGACGTATGATGTAGTTGATGTGTCGCGATCTTTCCTATCCGCGTGCCTCTGTGCGCGAAAGCTCTCTCTCGAAGCTTTTGCATACGTCCATTACGTCGCTCAGGAATCCGTGTGTATTTATATATATATAAATATGAACGGTATAGAGGCGAATGGCGCGAGCATTCGGATTCCTCGTGTCAAATAGCACGGCATAAGCCCTTTTGACGTTTAGCAATTTACACACGTGCATGCAGTCCTTCGTATACGGGCTGTTCGATGTGAAATGTACTCAAATTTTTTAAAAATTGAAATATATAATGGAATTTTCAAGATTTGCGAAATAAAAATTCTTCATTATTAAATTGAATGTTATTTAAATTTTTTTTTTTTTTTTCGATCCTCGAATGCTTAATTTTTAATTTTTTTTGTTTTTTTTTTTGAGCAATATTTATTAAAATAAGTATAACAGATTAATTTTAGTGACTTAAAAAAATTTCCTTAAATATTTAAATATTTGCTAAAAAAAATGTTTTATTTTTGTATTTTGCAATATTTTCTTTCCGCAGAGCTTGATTTTCTCGTGTTTTTTCAATTTCTGAGGGTCGTCATGACGAACTTTCTAAACTCGGAGCTCGTTCAATTGCGTTTTCATGCCACAATTAAAAAATCTGATGCAATTTAACTGGCGATAGAGCAGCCCGTACGTTTGCGTGCGTGTGTGCGCGCTGAAAATCTCGCGTGTGGGAAGCTCGCCAGCATATGTATATGACAGGAAGGAGGAATCGTGCCCGCGAAAAGAGACGCGAGCCAAAGAGAGAGAAGAGCGAGAAAGAGAATAGAGCAAACGCTATAACACCGCGGACGGCAGTAAATCTCGACGGTGGCGCCCAGTCCGAAGCATAAAAATGTCTCTCTTTCTCTCTCTCTCTCTGTGCTCTCTGGTAGCGTCGCCACAGCAGTACCGCGATATCTAACCGATAGGATCACTCGCGCCCTCTCGCGAGTGTCGGATATACGCGATCGTTACTGAATCATCCACGTCGAGGCAGAAAGAGAGAAAAGCTCGCTCTCTCGTTTCCATCTCTCGACGAGAACGATTCTTCGTATATATTGGATCGTTTAAATGTTTTTCATCCACGGTATCCGCTCATATTGGAAAGGGGAGGGAAAAATAAAAAAGGCGCACGAGAATAAGGGAAAAAAAATCGGAGCATGGAGAACGATATTTATGGTGGAGAGATTCGAAAATGCCTCTCTCTTTCTCTTCCCATTTATTGATGTGTATCACGATCAGGATTTTCTTATTCCCTCGTCATTGGTTTTAGAACGGAAAATAAGCGCAAACTGCAAATATATTTTGTCCAGGTGTAATTAACAATTATTTCGTAAGCGAATGAAATTTCATCCCTTGTATGTCACTGCATTGAGAAAGAAAAATTGTTGATTGAAACAAGGTTTGTTTGATTCGACTGAATTTGGTTGATTGAATTGTCGATCATCATGACAAATTTATTAACTAAATTTAGCTGAATTAAACAACGATGAAGCTTCGCTAAGAGATGTTTGTTCAAAAAGTTTATGGTAAATGTTTAAAAAATATTTACAAAGTGCACTGAATATTTGAACTTTTGATACTTTTGATAAAAGTATCAAAGAGATATACTTTTGATAAAAAAATGATTGTCTATTTTCATGCGATTAACATGTAAATAATTAGAAAAATAATTGTTATTCTCATCAGCATTTTATTACTCTCTCGTCTTCACGAAAAATTTCAAAATATAAACAAAAATTAATTACATATCCTTTTTTGTCTCCGCAACAATTTAAAAAAAGGTTGTTTTTTTTATAGAAACTAATAAATCTTTGAGCGAGTGTCATCAATCTTCGAAAGGTTCAATCTCTTCGAAAACAATGTCGTTGAATTTGTCTCTCTGGGCTAGAGGTTTTCGAAACTTGGTCAAAGTGCGAAATTGCCATATTTCTCTCGTTATAAACATGATCGTTTTAGTACGAGTGTAATTCTTGGCAAAATTCAGCCATTTCCCTCCGTGCGTTCCTCATTTATATGTTATGCGTCGGTATACACCCGGGATGTTATATCTGTATTCGTATGTTATACCTACGTATAATATGGTCTGTGATAATTTATCGTCCTGGATTTGGAAACTCTAATGGCAATAGCAAAGCGGTACCATCCGCCGCCAAACACACTGCGCGATGCGATCCGTGCAAGCTCCGCGAACGTGTGTGACAACCCCCGGTGATAAAACATTCGTAATGGAAACAAAAATGATGTTCCTCCTTCTATCTTCCCTCCTCTCCTCGTATTTCGTGGCGACACGACGACACCACCGAGACGAAAAACATTACTTAACATTTGCCAAATATCATTTTGTTATTTCTTTCCTTTTCTGGGACTTGAGAAGAATAAACATTTTGTTATTATAATATTTTGTGAATTTCATCATGAAATAAAATTAAGGAGGAATGGTAGGTACAATCCACGTCAAAAGTATTTTCCGAACGAAATTTGCGAATTTTTTACTTTCTACACTTTTTAAAGAGTTCCGAATTTTTTTTTTGTATTAGCTACAATAACGATTAACAACTTCCGATTATTAATTGAACCATTTTAAGAATTAACATTGTTTAAACAATTGAAATAGAAAATTTTAGTGAAATGCTTTCAAATTTTGGAATTAGCATTGAACACTCGTATGAACCATAAAAAAATTTTACGGAAATATCTATGGTACCTTTTTTGTTTATGTTTAGAACGTTTTACGAATTTCGCATAGTACATGCACATTGTTAAATTTTAAAAGTTTGAAAGTTCATAACTTTAAAACGATTTAGTGAATCATTCTCAAATTTGGCACAAGGATTTTTTAGCCGTTTTCAAACACATCTACAAAATTTTAACTTTTTCTTCCCATTTTAAGAATAGGTATAATTCCTCCTTAAAAGCTCATATGTGAAAATAATATAACTTGAATATAATATAATAATCTAATAGAATTGAAAAAAATTAGTTAAGGGTTTGGACACTCTAGAATATTCGAAAAATTAATTTTTTTAAATTGTCCATTAAGTTCTCAATATAATCAGATCAAATCGAAAGCCCATGATGTTGAAAACGATATAATTAAAAAATTGAAGGATCCAATAAAATAGGATAAAATTTGACATAAAAATGTCATCCGATCAAAAATTCGATGCGATAAAAATATATTTAGTAAATTGCGACGAACAAGATCTCGCGTAGTCCTAGAAGAATCGATAAAAATCAGTGCTCTGAGAAAGAAAGGGGATGAAAAAAAGAAACGATGAGTGATTCGCGGTTGAACGAGTCCAGGATGCTGCGCCATAGTGACGCAAAGAGCTCTCTTATATAAAAGTCATAGCCCTCGACACTATACGGGTTTGACTCCCGATATCGACATAAATATTAATGGATGGGCATCCATTCGTGCGATTCACCGAATATAACGCTTTTTATATAATATTCCTCTTTTTTTATATGTATCATATACGCGCAAGTAAATACTCTTTTACATCGGTGGAACATTATTACACTGACATGACGTCCTATCAATCTTATACGTTACCATTTTTCCTCAAATCAATGCGAGTAAGTAAATTGAAGACCCTTTTTGGGCTGACAAAAAAAAATATGCTCGAAATGATTCTCCTTTTTTGAATTTTATAAATATTGTTTATTATGTAATGTTTTACGAGAGTTATTGAATTGCTGTGATCTTTAAACTTTTCCAATTCTTATGAAATTTTTTTAGAATTTTTAAATTCTAACTTCAGAAAGACATTCAAAATTCATCAATTTCATCATCTTAAATATTTTTATCATTAATATATGCAAATTTGATGATCATCACGTAATTTTATAAACAATGAAGTACGAATTAACTTTTTTCTTTCAAAAAACAATATAAACGAGCTCAATTGATTCACAAAAAAGTATCAACCAGCATGATAAAATTTCGTTGTATATTTAATATTTGTATAATATTACAATAAAAATGTCTCCTCGAATAAAAATAACTCGAATGTTAGTTTCATCGCACTTGAATGATGCGAAAGCTCGAGCAACATAAAAGGAGATATAGTAAAGACAATCGCTATATCCAAATAGGATAGAGAATACTCGTTGAAAGTTGGGAACGAGACTCAAGATTTGCAATTCTTATGAAATTTTTTTGGAATTTTTGAATTCTAACTTTAGAAAGACATTCAAAATTCATTAATTTCATCATCTTAAATATTTTTATCGTATATGCAAATTTGATGACCATCACGTAATTTTATAAACAATGAAATACGAATTATTTTGTTTCTTTAAAAAAAACAATATAAACTGCACGAGAATTGATTCACAAAAAAGTACCAACCAGCATGATAAAATCTCGTTGTATATTTAATATTAAAATAAAAATGTCTTCACGAATAAAAATAACTCGAATGTTAGTTTCATCGCACTTGAACGATGCGAAAGCTCGAGCAACATAAAAGGAGATAGTAAAGACAATCGCTATATCCAAATAGGAGAGAATACTCGTTGAAAGTTGGGAACGGGACTCAAGATTGTTAGGAAGGAGGCTTCGGAGAGTCTCGTCTCTATTGCCGGGCGTCTCGGTCCCTCTCGAACGCTCAGCCAGTGCCAGCAAACTTAATCATAACAGCCTGTTAGCTAAATGAATAGCTGTCGCTCCCGCTCGACGTTGGCCGGGTCTCGGGCTGACTTCTCCGCTCTTTCGAAACTGTGCACGAGGGGCCGGGAGAAGCGCCTCGCCACACACATGCAGGCGCTCGGGGCTCTCCCTCGCATCCCCCCAAAAAGTGTATACACTTGCCGAGTATTACAATCTCGCCAGTATTCGTCGCTACAAATGATTCGCTCTTATTCGCTGCTCGTTTTCCACCCCCTACTACCCCCCATTTCATTCCCTCGCGTATTTATTTCTCCGTACACGTATTTATTTTCCTACATGTGTCGCAACGAGCACACCCTCTCTCGTCCGATCAACTTTTAACCCCGTGTCCTGCTTCCACCCCTCGGATCTCCGCTTATTCTTTTCGGGGCAAGTTCTTATTAAATTAATCTACCGTTTAGTAAATTGATTCGAAGTGTGAACGACCCACGAGGGCTCTCTTTTCCCTGCGAGTTTCGGTGCAGCTTCGTTGGAGATCATTCTTACTTTTTGATGAAATTCTTTTTATTACTGTGATTTTGGATTTTTTTTTCGTAGAGTGTTTTTAAGAAAATTGAAAATTGTGAATTTTTTATTAAGGGGAGGGAGGAGGCAAAACGGAGTACTTAAGAAATTATTAAGATTCCAAAAGGGTTTAAATGTGCTGAATTTTCTGTTTTGTAATCATAATTAAAGTAAAAAAAATAAAATTTTCAGCTGGAATGAGAAAAAGAAATTTTACCAAATTTATTTCGTATTTCTTGCTGAATATCTCGATTTTTGTATCAACGAAACACGAATCGTATGAGAATGGCTCGTTGTTTTTTGCACATTTTTGGGATTTACTCGTCTCCGAACAATTGTCAAAGACGGTCGTTTAAAGAAATCGAAGAGAATATTTTAACTATTCTTGCGATCGAAAAATATATCTCGCGACGTTCGCCAAAGTCTCGAAATCGTTTAATGAATCGATGAATTTTATTCCCGTTCTTTCGTCGTGTATTCTGTATATTATACTTGTGTTGTGAAGAGATGAAGATATATAGAGTCACAGGGAGCTGGAAAGCATTTAATCAAGGGCATCGTTTCCAGTCGAGGGTGGGCCACAAAGGCAGCGGTTAAACATGAGATAGATGAGAGGAAAACTACTGTTTCTTCACTGGGTGTCCCAGAATTGAGGATTCCAGAATTTTGGATTTATTCCCAATCCACATTTAATTTTTTTAATTTATTTTTACCATTTTTTCAACTTTATTTTTTTTATCATTACTTCAATTTTTGCATAAAATTCGTAATAACAAAAATTAATTGATATTTAATAAATTAGTGTTTAGATTCTTAATTATTTCTAAAATTTTAATTAGTCTTGTTTTTATACGATTGGCTCGACACAATAATTTTTTCGTCATTATTGGGATATTTATTTTTTCACCTTTTTACTTTTTTGTTTGAAAATAGAATATTATCGAGACGCCCTGTAGATTATAGTATAATGTGGAAAAGGGACGAAAGATGGAAAAGAGAGGATGAGATTGCTCTTACGTACAACGTGAGCGAGAAGCGTTGTATAGTTAAGGCGAGAGTCGACTTTTCGATCTACTTTTTCCGAGGAATCGAATTATCTGTCGGGATGGCGCTCAGGAAAAAAGAGAGGGAGCGAACGATGGAAAATGAACGCGAGCGATAGTAATGGAGAGGAAAAAGTAATTTACTATAGAATTTCCTAGTTCTTCTTATTCCCTTTTATTTTTGACTCAGTTCTGCAAAATGACACGAGCTTTGCCCTTATGTTCATTTCTGACCCTCCGTTTTATTCTACGATTTAATTTTTTTGTCAACAATGCAAAAATGCAAAAAATTGTATAGAAATGTCCTGAAGTAATTCATTAAATATTTATCGTTTTAATTATATTTATTGTTTAAAATAGAGAGGGTACTTTTTAGATCGATAACAAAATATCAGTAAAAATTTAATTATTAAAAATTATTTATTATTTATTAATTTCCAACACAAGAGTCAATTCATTTTTTCCAATGTCAAATTTATCTCAGATGTACTTTTTTGGGGTTTATTCATCCGAAAATTTCGTCCTGGGCACGTGTTTAAAAATAATAAGAAATAGTAATAATAATAACAAAGTGCTTGTGTGATAATGATGTGTCGACGTTAAGAATTACGAAAAAAGCAAATAAGGGATATTTTTTCGTCGTCTTTCTCATTTTTTCCTCGTTGAATAAATATCCGCAAGAATAACGCGCTCGCGATGTTCATCCGGCTTTTTTTTAATATCTCTCGCAGAAGATGAACGTCGACGACATCCCGGTAATTTTTTTCGTCTCCGGATTTTTTTCTCGAAGTCGACGAGGCGCTCAGACACGTTGAGTGAGCAAAGTAATCATATCTCCGTGCGGAGAATTCGGACAAATGTTTTGGAAGACGCACATATCCGTAGTCTCAGTGTGGACCGATGACACGAGCCTCGCGCACGATGATGCTTCCTGTCAGAAAACAGTTGAGAAAATATATCGGGTGCAGCGGAATGAGACCCGAGAGATCCCTTTTTTCACACGAGAGGCATATGCACTTTGTATATAGAAAATGAATGAGGGTATAAATTTTGTTAGACAACAAATGAACGCAGTTGACATCGCAGATTTCTAAAAGAATAAAATTTCATTTTTTGCGATTTTGAGATTTAAGATGGTTCGGAGAAAAAGTCAAACTATTTACAATTTCGATAAATCTTTCAAATTTTTGACAATTCTTTCAAAAAGTGTAGGAATTACATTAATTATTTGTAATAAACATTTATTTGGAGCTCTCTAAGTTGAGATCTGAAGAGTAAAAAGAGATAAATCATAAAATAAATTTTATTAAATTCTTCAATAGAATCATCGAACAAATCATTTATAAAAATAATTGACTAAAATTACAAGAAACGAATGATCGTTCTCGATACGAAATTGCCATAAAATTTCATATCTCACTCTCCCAAAAATTCGACGACTAAAATTTACCTTTGCAATTCCAATTAGGCTCGTCCATAAGAGCGTTTCATAATCCTGGCAAAAAGTACGTGTAATGAAATGGATGAGAATCGAATTCTCGTCTTAGTGGGTGTACGAGAGGCGAAATGAGGCACGAAGTTATTTTCATGCCATGTTGGGAAAAGCGAAAGGAGAAAAGAAAGGAGGAGGAAGAAGATTTTCCTCTCGTTTTCTCGGTGACTGTGGGCGAGTGTCGTCGGTATACTTGTATATGTATAGCGAAAGGATGAGCGAGAGAACATCGTGTCGGGATTTGTCCCAGGGTTTGCCTGCAGTGGAAGGGGCGAGCCAACGAGAAAAGACAGAGAGCTCGAGTGAACTCTTGGAAAATGAGGGAGAGGAAAACCTGCGAATATATATACGAAGTTTACTTCATATATGTATGTATATTTGTATATAATATATACTATATGTATGAAGTATATATGTATATATACCTGTATATATTCACTTTACGTACATATATTATATACGCCGAGGAAGATGGGATAACTTGCACCCCGAAAACTTGCCTCTCCCCGACGCGTATAAATCACTCGCGGTTCGTGTCGCGGTGGCGACGACGACGATCAAATTCAATGCTCCAGAATTACCAGGCTAATCTTCCAAACACACTTTTTTCCCTTTTTTTTATCGAACATGCAAATTTTACGAGATTTGTCGATAAAAGTTTTTTGACAACTTTTTAAATAGAAATGAATGTAATTGCGCGTGTTTTCGAATTTTGGTTGGATTTTATTACCAGTTTTGACTTTTGATGGATATAGGAAATTTTTAGCAGGAGTTTGCATTTTGGGTTTCTGTAATTTAGGGGTTTTGGGAGTTTTTATCAAAAGTTGATGAGATTTTTTTGTTAAATTTGTGATGAGAATTTTTTTTTATAAATAAATGGTTTCCAATTCTTTCGTTTATACTTTACATCGTTTTCACTAAATTTGCAAAGAGTTTATTAAATCTATTTACAAAATATTTCAATATGAATAATATAAAAAAATGTTTTTTATAAACAATGGACGAAAAGTTATTTCATTTTTCGTATTAGGAAATGATTAAACAGGTTAGAAAAAATTTATTCAGATCATAATCCAGGATATCATATATTTGCCATTTATTAAATCAGAGATATAATACACAAGGGATAGATAACATTTATGTATAATTTATACAATTGGCGATCCTTCGCCACCGTTCACGATTTTGTTTAGCGTCGTTTTTCTTTTTTCCTTTTTTCTATTTTTCTCTTGCTCTTTAGCTTTTATACAGATTGTCGCTACCGATTATAATCAACAATTTATTAAATAATGCATTCTGTACAATCGATTATCTGTAATAATAATGAAATCATTATTACATTACGCTCTCTGACGTAAAAAAACGTCCGCAAATATTTTCGTTCCAATGACGAAAAAAAATTTCAATTTCTTCTCAGTCCAAATTCGCTTGACACTCGTTTGGAACGTTTTCCTTTCACACGCAGTTTTATATTTACTTTATTTATACTATGTATATAAATTATAGAGTAGGCGTTTCGTAGTTGCGACTCGCGAATTTTTTTTTTTCGATGCAATCCGAAACTTCGTTTTTTCTTCTCACTGACAAATTTTGAATTCGTCAACGATGCTCCGAGATCCTTTCTCATGGTTGGTCGCCTTTATTTTTTACTTTATTTTTACGAGCGATTTTTGCGCGCCAATTGAAAGCTTTGCTAGAATTTTGCAATTTCGTGAAAAATTCATTGGAATGTTTTCTCTCTTTTTCTAATCGCACCTGCTGATTTTTTTTTGAGATCGAGTTTTTGTTTCTGGTTTTTAACTTATTTTACTTACGTTCTAATATATATAATATATATATATTTTTGAATATTTACTTATATACATATATAATTGTAACAATTAATATAACTTCGAGTTCTACTTACATCGAGTTTGCATTCTGAAACGCTGAATATCACAATCACGTTTATTTATTTTTATATCTACATTTATATTTACAAATGTGTGCGTGGATAATTTTTTTCTCGCATTCCCTCAGTCCTCGACGCTCTCCACTCTCAACGAATTCTCAACTTTTAATTTACAATCGAGTCTCGAATCATTTTTACCGGAACACACGCACGAGTCGGTCGATCTTTAGACAAATATTGCACTCGCCGATGAGACGCTCTTAAAATTCATTTTTTTCCAAACTCACCGAACTCGAAGCCATATCGATTCAAATTTTCGCTGAAAATTAAATTTCGGGAATAAAATCTTGCTGGTTCGAATTTATCTCTCGACGATTCTTTTCGATTGTTTTTATGGGAGTATTTTCTTTTTTTTCACGACGTGAATAAAAAAAATGATTGAAATTTCTAGCGGCTAAATATTTTCAGCGGAAGTAATTTTCTCTCGTCGGAGCTTTCGAACGACTTGGACGTGTTTTTTCCCCGCCCGGAGAAACGATCCAACGAGGTCGGAAGTCTTTTTTCCACGCTTCGCCCCGGAGGAATCCGTGCACCTTATAGAATTTCGTTCTCGCCAATCCGAATCCGCGAACTTATCACGTGGAAAACTGCGCCAGGGAATAAGAGACAGTGTCCATATTCTTCGAGAGGAAACACACGAAATTTATCCCATAAACGGGAACGAGGAAGGAAAACGGATAAAGAAAGATTGGGGAGAAAAATATCGAGGAAGTCTGGAACGAGGAGAAGAAAAAAGAAAAAAAAACGTCCGCTCGCAAGTAGATATTGACCGCGAGCGAGAGCGCACTTTATCTCGTTCCTCTCTCTCTCTCTCGTATAATCTCGTCTCTCTCGAAGTGCACATTTCTCCGCGTTGTCTCTCGCTGTATCGGATCTTTCCACTACGAAAAAAACTAAAAAAAAAAAATGAAAAAAAAAATCTTTTTTCTTCTCGATTCCCATATCTCGTGCGTCTCCCCCCTTCGTCTCTCTCTCGCGATCATGTAGTCTCTTCACTGTAAAAAGAGGAGAAAATCTCTCTCTTTCTCTTTTTCTCCTTCCTTTCAATACGGTTCTGGTTATATCGCGAGTTTCTCGTCCGCGCGAATTATCCTTTTACTTTTTTTTTTCTATTTTTCCTCCGAGAGCTCCAGGGGAAATTCACGAAACGCGCGCAACTTTCCTCTCTCTCTCTCTCTCTCTTTCCGTTTCTTGTTCTTATCGTCGATCTTTCTCTCTTTTTCTCCCTCGTGCTCCTCGCTCCAGAGAAAATTGCGATCCCGAGGAAGCTCGCTCTGCGCTTGTACAAAACCGCCCCTCTGCGATGAGGCGAAGCTCCTGGCCACGCCTCCGTTTTAACCCTCGCACGAGAAATCTCCTCGCTCGGCTGCGTATACGCGGATCCTCGCATTTTCTCACGGTCCACGGGGCCCTCTCCTTGGCTCTCCTCAAGATTTGCCCGCTTCTCAGCCTCTCGACTCCATCTCCCCGTCGCTGCAGCCGTCCTCCCCTTCGCCCATTACTCCCGCCGCCTCCTCCTGACGTCTCTTCGCCGTCGCCATCTCAGCGGCGTGCTTCTTTCGCCATTTCGTTCGACGATTCTGAAACCACACCTGAAACATTCGTACCGATTTTAATTCAAACCGTTCTCATCCCCTCTATTCTCATTATTTTCGTCATTTATTTTATTCTCTTCATTTTATGTTATTAACATTTTTCATGATGTATGATTTTTTCGTGGCGATTTGCAATTCATTTGAATGAATAATTAAATATGTTGAAGAAGAAAAATTTAATTCTTAAATCGAAAACCGTATAGGAAAGAAATTTTCTTTGATTTTTTCATTTGGTGGTGATATGTAATTAATTTTGATGAATAATTTAATATGTTCAAGAAAAAAATATTTAACATTTAAATACGGAAAACCGTAGAGAAGTTAAAACTCTTGAATTCAATTTTTTTTTGCAAGTTGGTAGTAGCAGTTGAATTCTAAATTTAGATATAAATTCTACCTCATGTCCATTTCACTATTTTTATCATTTTTATTAATTTTTCAGTCACCATTTTTTATAATATTCTTTATACGAATTTATTTCAAAATCAATTTGTCCTTTCTGTGCAACAACGCTAAATCAGTTTTCAATTCATTCAGCCGGTACAACGTTGCAACTCGAACATAAAATATTGATCCTCAAATATAGATATCCAATATACTGATAATATCTTCAATCCATTCTTCATTTGCGTCATTAAAAAAAAATTTATCCCACGATTCGTCATCGAAACGAAAATAATTCACCGAAATATTCAATTTCCATAAATCCGTTCAAAAACCTATTACGATAAAAGCGTGTAAAAACACCGAAACGATGCAATATCGAAAATAACTCGACGAGTCCGTTCTTTCCTTATCAGCAGCGTCGAGAAAGAAAAACACGTAGTAATTGAATGACGATAAAACAGAGTCGAATAAAATTAGCGTATCCGGCGTGTATATTCTCGTCCACGGGAATCAATAGATCGTAAGCTGATTCGGGAATCGAGATATCGAGTCATTAATTAAATCTGGTGGATGATCGTCGGATTCCCCGAGTGCATTGTCCCCGATCGTACTTTCCTCTCTCTCTCTCACTCTCACGTTCTCTCTCTCTCTTTCTCCAACTGCACACGCGACTCA
The DNA here is from genome assembly GCA_030522605.1 of Cremastinae sp. B BG-2022a. NCBI lineage: Eukaryota > Metazoa > Arthropoda > Insecta > Hymenoptera > Ichneumonidae > Cremastinae sp. B BG-2022a. The sequence goes on along the minus strand of JAPYYX010000441.1, from coordinate 42,263 downwards.
ATCAACCACCGGTGCACGGCATTGCAATTGAGCTACGAGTCTTCGTACTCGCACACACGTGAACAGGAAACATTGAAGTCTCCCCTAAATTCATACACACACACACACACACACACCAGATGCTCTCTCTCGTTCATTTTCTCTCTCGAATTTTCTATCTCTCTTGCTCATTTTCTATCTCTCCACGTCACATTCTCTCGATCTTTTTCCCTCGCTCTTTATCTTTCGCGTATTTTCTCTCTCTCGCTTTCTCTCTCGTATTTTTCCTCGTTCTCGTTCATCGTGTTCTGTACGTATACACGTATGTACTCACACACTCTCTGTCTTTCGCACTCAACTCGTTTTGGAATCGCGGGCGAGCTTCCTCGTCGGAGCTCCGGGTTACTCCCTGAAATTTACGAGCGGGATAATGCCTCGACGAATTGGCAGGCCGTAGAGCCTAGCCAGCGAATCCATCGACGTCGAGAGTGAGGAGCGACCACCGCGGCACACCATTCATTGATATAGTTAATACTTGGTGGGCTTTTGGATCGGGCAATGAAAATTGTACCGGGGGAGAATCTGTAGAGTCAGATGTATATATACCGTATATATTTATTCTACATATACATATACATATGTACATGAGAAAAAGAGTGTGAGAGAGAGAGAGAGAGAAAATTGTACTCGAAAACGCTCACGCCCTCTCCGACCTTTCATCTATATAACGCATACGTCAAACGAGTATTTATATCGCTCGATACATGTATACATGTATACATACATTTTTCGGACATCCATCGTATCTACAAATATATATCTTTATTCGTAAAAGTCGATATTCCAATTGAAAGGGGGATACGAATTGGTTACACGAGAGAAACGAGAATTTTCCTTCTTTTTCGCTCATTTTTTATCGGTGATACAAAAAATCAGATGGCGGCATTGATGAGACAAAAAATAGAGACAAAAATTATGATACATTATCGTTCTGGATTTTGTTTTTCGTAGAGAAGTTCAGCAAACGTTTTTACGTTGCCTGGTTTTCCGTTATTTTTTCGTCTTTAATTTTTGTTATTTTTTATTTTTTTGAGAAAAGGTCTAATAGCGATTAGAAATTATTTTTTGTGTCTTTGAAAAAGATACGTAAGTTTTTTAAGGATTTTTTAGTTTTGTTGATAAAAGTGGGAAAATTTCGATGAAATTTTTATTTGTGGAAAAAAACATAATTAAAATTTAAAAAAGGTGATAATAAAATAAGATTGTGTATGAGGATGTAGTGAGTGTAGATTGCGGTTAATATAAATTTTCCACGTGACGCAATGACTCGTGTCGTCGTCATCGTAAAAATTCATGTCCCGAAAGCTCGCAGCAGGTGTCCCGTCGCTTCGGAAACGTCTGCGAGAGGCGAAAGCCACAAAAGGGGTTTCTCGGACGTGACTCCAGCCTGAGAAAATGTCTTAGTTCGCATTATTATTTTTGTATACGTAGAGAATACGCGCGTTATTTCTTTATGTTCTCTCTTGCCAAAAGGTTGTCCCTTTTTTCCAACAGGATGTCAAGCCGGGTTACCGAATTTTTAAGTACATTTTTTTATTCTCGTTAATGTCCTTTGAATTCGCATTTTCGCAGAATTGCAAATTTTTGTAAATCTGCTGAAGAATTCTAAAATATTCACTGAGATGTGAAAATTATTTTTCTACTTATTTGAATCAATATTTGAAGAAATTTTGTAACTTTTTTTATTTACGATTAAATCTTATCAAGATTGTTAAAATATTTTATATTTTAGAAAAGGATTTTTTTGTTTTCGAATTTAATTAATTTAAAAAATGTTATTTTTGTATAAAATAATTTTATTCTACAAAATGAAGAAAAATACTTTTTTCACAAAAAATTGACGATTTCTCTTGGAGCTCGAACAAGAGAGGAGAAAGTTTAGATTCGAGGAGAACCGCAGGCGTTATGTATCTCGAGAAATATGAAATTTTCTATACTCGTGTAAGGAAAGGAATAAAATAGAGAAGGGAGAATGGCGCGAGATGATTTCGTGCGTTTCGTGATACGAAATGCCTCGGTTAAGGTGCCCCTTTGCACCTATAAAGCTCTCGAACTACACACGGGCCCGGGCTCGTCTCTCGCTCGCTCTGTCCCCGCAACAATGTATTTAATTAACGTAACGGGCGTCAGGGGAGCACCGGAGTTCGAGAGAGTGAGAGAGAGAAGGATAGAAAAGCGAGAAAGAGAGAAAGCTCCAAAGGGAGGGATGCCAGCGACCATCGTGCCCGATTGCACCCACAAACCATCTCTCATTTTCCTTCGTTTCTCTCAAAAAAACTAAAAAAATCAACTTTTCCACATTTTCACTCATTTTATTATTTTCTGAGATTATTTTTTATTTTTTTGTGGAAATTTTCTCATGTTTTTTCGATTTTTGCATGAATGAAATTATTTTTTAAAGCTTTTTTTAGCTAAGCAACTTTCAATTTATTTTAACAAATAAAATATCTCAAATTTTCGTCTGTTATTTTCTTATTTTTTACAAAATTCTGATTTTTTCCGCTTTGTGCAAATATCAAAAAAATGTTGGAAATATCGGAGAAAATATTTGGCGAAATAATAAAAAAAATCAAACATTATTTCATCAAGCCAAACGTTGAAAAACTCTTATTCAGCAAACCGAAATTTTGCACTCGGAGACAAAAATAAAATTTTATGATAATAAAATCTCGCGACCATTTTTAAATAATTGAGAATAAATTCGAGCATATCAAATGAATATCGATCCTCGAATAACGAAAGATGAACTAAATATCCTGAATTAATTCAGTATCTCGTAGATGCATCTCGTCCTCGAGATTGGAGAGAGATCTCCAGATTAAGAGGTATATAGAGAGTGCACGCCTGAATTTTCTCCTATAAAAAAAAAGAGGAAAGCAGAGGAGAGGGCCGTGGAAAGCTTGCGCGAAAATTCTCCACCTTTTATTCCTATTCTCCCTGATTCCCTTACTACGGTAGAGCCTCCGTCGCGCTGGCGCAACTTTCGCCGTCTTTCTCTCGTTCCCTCGCGAATCTGCGAGAGAGCGCGAGCCCCTTCCGGCGAGAACAAGCTCAATGGCCGCCGTTTTTTCTCCCGGACGGAGGAGCGAGACGAAAAATAGGAAAAAGAGCGAGCGCGAGAGAAAAGGAAAAGGCAGAAAAAAGAAAGCAGGAGAGAGGTTAAATTAAAGTTATAAGCGATATCTCGCCCTCTCGCTCGCGCTCCTCCTGAGCTTTTTTTCGTGCGCGATCGAGCGAGAGACGCTAAACGGATTAAAAAGTAAACGGCTCTCGTAAAAGTTAATAGCTGCTCGGATGAAAATTAAAACACTCGACGTAGCGGAGAAAAAAAAACGATGATGAGGAAAAGGGAGACGGAGAGACGCGGGAGGGGGTGGCGAGAGGAGAGAGGGGATCAGAAAAAGTAAAAGGTGACTGCTCGAAAGCTCACGAGGGGATTAAGAAAAATAGACATCTGGGAATCGACCGCGGTCTCGCTATCGGGCGAATTAATGTTTTCTCTTTTTCTTTTGTGTGTGTCTTTCCGGCATCCTCCATCTAGATTTCTGTTTCTCTTTTCCTCATATTTTTCTCAAGAAAGCGCGAAACGCCCGCCAATAAACGCGAACGGAAAAACAAATTACCTCGAGAAAACGGAAATTATTCTTCATTTATCACTCTCGGAATTATTTTCTGACAAAGAGAAATTGTCCACAAATGCATCCAGGATGGAAATTCGTAATCAATTCGTCACAACAAAAATATTTTTAAAAAAGTCTCTAAATTTTATCATTTTCTATAAATCAAAATTTTAAGACATTCAAAATTTTTCGTAACGTCAACTTTCAATTTCTTCAACGTTGAAGTTCTTCCAACTACATCCGACGAAAAAAAATTATCGCAAAATATTTATCGGCTTATCGCGAGTTATATTCGCAGCGATAAATCTTTGGACCGAACTCTTCTTCGAGTGCGGAGAAACGAGGCAATACCCGCAGGTTTATGAGCCTTTTCACTTGCGCTAATACGTTTTAGCCACAATACTGTACATACGCGTACAATCAATACACGAAAGGTTATTGGCTCTGTAATAATAATAATACTAACAACAATAATAATACTAAAGATAATAACGCTAGTGATAGAGTTACGTCGTCCTTAGTATAAAATGTATAAACGTATCGGTCGGGGATATGCAATAATACTTGTGGTGTGTGGTGAGGTTTCTCGTCCGAGAGGTATTCGCTCTTTAACCGAGGCGCAGTAAAAGTCGATACATCAACCCTTCGCGATATTAGCTAACCGCATTAAAACCCAGAAAAAATCTCCCGCAGTTTTTTTTCCCTCGAATTTACCACCTCGTCGTATTTCCGATTTTCTAGACACCTGAACTTCTTATTAACGCTCCATCGGGGGGTATAGGAATTTTTTTACGAGAATATTTTACGAACGGAGATTCGAGAAATTTAAATATTAGTGATTCGCGATTTAGTGAATATCGACCCCGGTTTTTTGATAAAAATTACTTCACGATTTTGAAATTATTTTAATTGGAGTAAAATTGAAACGTCAGGTATAAAGATTAATTAATTAAGTTCTACAAAAACTCAAAATCGCAACTTTTCGGTCTCTGACTAATAATTTTTCAAATCAAAAAAAAAATCGTGTCAAGTGCATTTTGCTTGAGCCGCGTTTTCCCAGATCGGAAAATGTATATGGGAAGGTGCAGAGAGTTTTGGCAACATCAGGAAAAACATAGTTAATATCGAGCACGTATAGAGAGAGCACACGCAGCCTGGTCAGGATTACTCCTGCGGTTTTTTTTTCACCCCCGAGCGTATTAGTTACGCACGCGTGTTGTACCGCTGCTGCGAGGCCGAGCGGAGGGTGTGTTTGCGGCGAGGCAACCCTCGATCGCTCCGTCTCTCTTCATTCATCCGAGAGTCCTCTCTCTCTCTCTCTCTTTCTCGGCCTAAGCGCAACCTCGTCGCGCCCAACTGTTAGATTTATTAAATCAAGATTATCTAAACCCCGCTCACATTTTGTTCTACAAATCCGTGTCCACGCGCTCCGTCTCGCTCTTCCTCTCGCCCATGCAATATTCTCAACGCATTATACCGAAATGTAAAACCGCATGGATCACGTGTGGAAACTGCCGAACATTTTTTTTCTCCCTTTCAACTACTTTCCGCGTGACTGCTGCTCAGAAAACTGTCCCGATATCTTTTTTCGATGATAAATCGAGAGATTCGGACCCTCGAGAGGCGTTCATGGAATTTTTAAGGTGGAAAATTCACGTTTGGTGATTTGATTGTTTTTTTAGGAAAATTTTCGTTAATTTGCAAATTTTTATGTAAATTGTTTGGCGTGCTTTTTTTTATATTTTTTGAAAGATATTTATTAGGCATTTTTCGAGGGGATCAGAATCGACGAGTTCGAAACTTTGGATGATTCGCGATGAATCAGAGTTTACTTTCGCACTCTCAGAAATTCGCCTGTCGCGAAAAAAGTTTTCAAAGCCTTCCACCCCGTTTGCTATACGATATTACATTCAAATGTCCTGACGCATTTCTCTCGCTTTTTTTCACTTTTATCGACATTTGTTTCTTCCAACGATAAATTCTGTATTCTCAGATGAATAAAAATTTCACTCCTTCGACACTTTGATTCAAAATTTGAAATTATTAATTTAAAATAATCCCAAACTTTTTTTTCCATTCTGAAAACTTTTCGTCACGCCCGAATCGAGTGTCTGAGTCAAAAAAAAGTGAAAAGTGAGAAAGACACATTTTTTTTTGTAAAAAAGAGGAAAGAAAAAGATGGAAAAAAGAATGAGGTATGGAAGCGAATGACGGAGGATAGAGTTTGGCGAAAAGGCGTTTAAGGTTGGCCGTACGTGCGCGAGTATAGGGGGTGGATGGAGGAGACGTACGTAGGAAGTGGAAAGAGATCGGAGGATCGCCGAGATCTCGAGGTCTCTCGATAATGCGCTCCTCTGTATTCCGTTCTCGTAGAGCGACTCCCCCATATCGATATGTTTCATACCTCGTGTCTACTTCCCCTTTCGCTTCTCATCCTCCTATATTTTCCTCCGGCCCCCCCGTACACCTCCCCCGCGTTCACTGCGTTTCGGTTATCGCGAACCCTCGAGAGAAAAGCGAGAGACTGGCTACTGCGAGATCAAATGGCTTCACCGATTCGTGTTATCATCCCTCTCTCATCCCTTTCCTCCTCCTTCATTCTTCAATATTCTATTTTTATTCCTGAATCAAATTTAGCACCGAGAAAATTTTATTGGCCGTCTGCTATTTTTTCTCTTTTTTTTCCCCCCCTCTCTTTTCTCTTTTCCTCTCGTTTTTCTCGCTCGTCTCGTTCTCTCATTCGATTCTGACGTTCGTTTTTTCGCAGAGGGATGTATATTTCTTCTCTCTTATTTTTCTTGCGGCCGGGTTTGTATATGAGCCAAGAGATATATTATTTGTACGTAAAATTGAAAATTAAAGATGCATTATACAAATTTGAGAGAGTTTTTTATACGCGAGACGTGGGAGAGTCGTGCGTTCTGTAAATCTTGGAAATTGTAACAAATTGCGTTTTGATTGACGATTCGAGAGGACTTTGCCATCTACTTTCAATGCTCCTCTACTGTCGTTATTCTTCTTGGAGTGGAAATTTTGTTTCTTTTGATTGAAATCGTTTGTAAATTTCAAAGTTAAAAAGTAAAAATAAAAATAAAATTGTATAATAAAGAAAACGCACCAAAGATAAAAAATAATCTAAAAAAAATACACAGAAATTTGAATAAAAATACGAAATTGAAAGAGTAAAAAGTAAATTTTTGATAAATTCAAAAATAATACAATTTTGTTTACCAAAATGCCTATAATACGAAAAAATAAAAATAGAGAGCGCAGAGATGAGACCTACAAAGAGAGAGACGGAGTGCGTGTCGTAACGACGCGTTTAGAGAGAAATGTGCGTCTCAATGTGTGGGAGGAGGTGAATGAAGGGCGAGGAGCGCCTGCTGGCGTGATTTATCACGCCGCACACGCCACGCCATGGCATTGGCCATACAGTACACCACCATGATGATACATGGTTCGAGAGCTAGCGAATGCTGCCGCAGGATGCTTTATTCCTATATACACGAGAGATCAACTGAGAGAATGAAGGGCTCAACTCCGAATATTCTATGATTTTACCGATCTCGCTCTCTCATGTGCGACCATCGACTGAGAGAATGAAGGGCTCAACTTCGAGCATTCTATGATTTTCCGGATCTCGCTTTCTCGCGAACAAACGCGGAAACGTCCGGAAATTTCATCCTTGAAACCTTCGGGTCTGTGTACGGTGATCAACGTTCAAGCCCTTTTGCTTGTGAACAAAACGATATACACACGCGGAACGCGTTGTTACTTTCTCATCCCTTTCGTCATCTCTTTCATCCATTCTCTCTCTCTCTCGCACTATCGAGCTGTATATATGACGAATGTATATATGTATATAGGAAAACACACCCCCGTAGGGCTTCGTACTAATTGACGTCATCGATATTGGTATACGTCGACGCGAGCAGATTACCTCCCGCGTAAACTTGACGTTCTCCCTTAAGCACATCCACGCTCGGCCATTACTTGAAGATTTTTGGGAACTCTTATCATTTTTATCTTTGGAATTTATTATTAAATAAATCTCTAGACTTTTTGTTGATTTTTATTGGTTTTGATATTTTAATCATTAATTTTAAGGAACTGTCTAAAAACTGAATGAGGAACAAATTTACACATTCTGTCTTAAAAATAAATCCATAGCTAATGAAAAGTTTAACGAAACAAATTATTTTCCTCGATCCATATCGTGAAAATTCGGGAATCGTTGATTATGAGGGGAATATCGCTCGCCCATCGCTTGAAAAGATTTCTTGGAACTCTTATCGTTTTTATCTTTAAAATGTTATCAATAAATAAATGTTCTATACTTAGACTTTTTTATTTTTATTCGTTTTGTTAATTTAATTATTAATTTTAAAGAATCGTCTAAAAACCGAATGGGGGAAAAATTTACAAATTCTATCTTAAAAATAAATCATAACCGATAAAAACTTCAACGAAACGATTTATTTTCCTCGACCCATTGCGAAAACTCGGGAATCGTTGATTATGAGGGAAAAATCAATTTGTAAAATATGAAAAAATTGGAAGATGGAGAAAAAACGAAATATCCTTGAGACGGGGGGAGAGAAAGAAAATGAAAGCCCAAGGGTGTCACGCTACTTAGCTGAGGAATTTGCTCTTCGATTATGCTTCAACGAGAACCCTATTAGAATGTAATCGAGGGGGAATAATCGACCGAATCTCCCTCTCGTTCATTTTGCCCCGCAGGGCGAATCCTTAATACTTCTCCTGTCTCTCAATGTACAAAATCTCTCTTCATCCCTCTCTCGGCTCGTACTTTTCGTTTACGAGCGATTGAGCATTATTTTCACGCTTGTTTTTCCCATATCAATTTCCTCCCGTACGATTATTAAATTAGCTTTATATTCTCTCGGGAACGAGCGAGAAGTTTAGTCTACGAATCAATCGTGAAAATGACAATTGAAATATTTACAAAAAAAAAATTATTATAAATTCGTAATTCATTTCATCGCGTATTCTCCAAAATCTTCGAAAGACTTATATAAATTTTTATATAACAAATAAAATATATACTTTGCCCTCGAATCGTATATTTTTCCAGAGGAAAATCCGAGGTAATTGAATACACCAGAGCCCGTCGCGCCCCTAAAATCCGTCACTCTCTTTTCGTGTCCGAATCGCTCGAAGATCGCGCGAAACAGAAGGACGTAAGTGTTTACTGAAATATACGACACTTACGTCCTTAAGTTTCTGGGGTATGGTTTATACAGAAATTTGTACGAATCTGTACGAGCTCTCTGGAGCTTCGGAGGCAAGGTGGAAAAAGCTCTGAATTTCTCTCAGAATTTCTCCCTTTTCCCTGAGTCTATGTACCTTTCTCTTTCTCTCTTTCGTCGCACCTCGTCGTTTGCTCATCCCCTGGCCATCGTTCACCGGAGAGAAAGATAGAGAGAGAGAGAGACTTGTAGCTTTCAATAAAAATGTAAATATGGCCGCGTGGAACGAGCCAATGACAGCGCTACATCGACGCCGACGTTTCGCCCCTCTACGCGGCCGCCCTTTTCCTCCCCAAAGCTCGGGAGAGAAGGATTGCCCGCACACACGAGCGAACTCGTGGATACACGGACACGCGGATCGCACTGACAATGAGACACTGCAGCCGCATTGAGAGACATAATTTTGATAATTATACACGGCATAATTTAATTTGTTTATTCAATTTTTTTATTAAGCATTTAAACGCTTGTACGATCCGAAAAATGTTTTTTGCTTAAATTTTATGTAACGAGTGAGGATTTTTTTTTCTCACCTTGACTTGAGATTCTGACATTCCGAGAGCATAGGCCAACTTGGCACGTTCGGGTCCGGCGAGGTACTTCGTCTGCTCGAAAGTTTTCTCCAGCGCGAAAATTTGCTCGCCGCTGAACGTTGGCCTCGTGTGTTTTTTCTTTCCGCCTTGATGGTCACTGCCACCTCCACCGCCGGATCCCATCATACTTTGTTGACAGCCCAGTTGTTGCGACACTGCAAGAAAAATTAAACAATGTTTAATCAGTTTTTAATTTATTAACAAATAAATTTTTTAAATTGTCTTTAGCATCCAAATAAAAAAATTAAATAGTAATATTATTTTAATATAAGTTCAGTATTTCATAAAAAATGATGGAAAATAATTCTTGACGAAAAGTAGAAAATTTTCAAAGGTCTTTTCTACTTAATTATTCCCACGGAAAATTCGGGCCGCGCTGAAAATTGAACGATGAAAAAATGAGGGTAAAAAGGCAAGGAGATTTCGCCGGATTTTTTCGTGTTGAATTGGAGGAGTAAAAAAACGAGCTCCGGAGAATGAAGATGAAGAAGAAGAAGAAACGTAATTATGAACAGCCGGCACTTTTGAGAGAGCACGCGGGTTGGAAAAAAAGGGTTCCCGCTATCTCTGGCTCGTTGGCGATGGGTTGCAAGGGACGGGATGAGCCTGCAACGAGAGAGCGAAAAAAAAGGAGAGGCGAGAAAAAGAGTTACCATAAAATCCTTGTAACGTAATTATGCTCCGGCTCGCTCCGTACCACGGGAAAGAGAGAAAAGGGCACCCGAGTAAAGATAACAGGAGGTATCTCTCGTTCAACGTATCCAACGCATCTACCCTTTATGAAAAATTCGAACGAACGGCTCAACGTTTTCCTTCGCTTCTCATTCAAAAATCCAATTTTTTTACAGATAATTTTTTCTAACCTGAAGTCTGCATTAATTTCTTAACTCTCAGGATATTGACTTTCTACCCCTTTTGTTAAAGTAATTTTGTTCTAATTATTTCCTTCAGGAAAATATTAATTTTATCCTGTCTAAATTTCATTAAATTCTTAAAAAAAAATACGAGATTTTCTAATTTTTAAAAATTAAAATGTTAATTTTTTATCTTATTTATGATTTAAATATTAAAGAGGAATTCGCATTGTATAACTATAATACGTAATTTTTATCACACATGCATTTTCATTCTTTGACTGCATCGCTGCAAAGTTTATACTGTTGAATAAAGCCTCCCCCAATTTGTCTTCTCTTTTAGACGATGTATAAATGAGTACACATAATGCACATTTCTCTATATTGCGCTGTAATGTATTCACGGGTGCACTACATTTATTTCCGCAATTTGCGGGCGCCCTGGTGGCCACTCGTATGTATATGTGCACGAGCCGGCTCGTTCGCAGTGCGCTTTTGCAATTTACGCTCATGAACTCTCGCCTCTTGGGCCAACGCTCGAAGAATTTAGTCGCGTCGCCGTTTGTTATGCGAACAAAATGTGCGTATGAATAAAAAATTTTAACAAAAGATACTGAAAAAAAAATTAGGTGAAATAATATTCGTGTCACTTATTCACATTCCAATTATTTTTGCTCTACATAAACAGACCAAAATTTTTATACGAATCTGACGATCCATTAAAAAAACATAAAAAAATATGAAAATAATACTTTTTCGAAATAAGAGTCTTCATCCCAAGAGTGCACGTAGAAAGTGGTTGAAATAAGGGAAGAAGAGAGAAAGGAAGAGATAGGAAAGTGTCCGCGAGGGGTCGAAGAGTGTGCGGCAGGGGAGGCCTTCGGGACTTTAATTTAATAAAGCAATTTGTAACGGAATACGGAACGAGGCAATAATGGCCAGTCGGCGGAGAGGGTTCTAACGAGCTGCTTACCACATTCCACCACGTTCCGTCTCTCTTGCTTTCTCTCTCTTAACTTTATACACGGGCATCGTATATAGAGAAGATATTCTATATCCGTACGCGATACGTTATTATGAGCGAGACAGAGGCAAAACTCTCTCTACGTTCGGTTTTTGGTCCGGCTAGTTCCGCAACAGCGGGTTTATCCTCTCTTTTGTACATTTGTGCCAAAGAGAGAGAGAGAGAGAGAGCGAGGGAAGGTCTCGGTTGCTCTCAGCATGTACGCTGCATCCGTATTACGATATGATAATCTATAGAATGGAGCTCGCTCGTTCCTCGTGCACGTGCGTTCGTACAGGAAAGGCTCGAGTACACATCTGCGACGTGTACGATATTCTCCTTACACATTGAATTAACTAATGAGAAGGATGGCACGGAGAAAAGAGGAAAGCGAGAAAACGCTCTCTTCCTAAAACCATTAATTAATCTCTGCGGTTTCTCTTTTTTCGGAGCTTCAACTCGAAAAGCTTTCGTATCACTGAAATTTTATAACTCTGAATCCGATTCTTTTTCGATTTGTATTATTTTTTTTTAATTTTTGAATTATTTAGTAAGTTATTGAATTTACCCTGCATACGTACAAGCAAAACAAAGTTTAATCGAGTCTCATAAACTCGTGATGAAAAGCTTTACAGAGGAATATAAAAATTGCAAGTCTCGTAATTTGAAAAAATTTTGTTCCGAGCCCCGAGTAAATCCTGCGAAGCGAGATTATATTTTTCGACATAAAACTAGAGGAGAAATATCGAAGAGTGTCGGAAGAGAGGTTGCAGAGTCAGCAAGTTTGAGAGAATGGAGCTGATAGCGTGGAATTTCGTCCGGAACATGTGTTCCGTCGTGTATCGATAGAGAGAATTTTCCTCGTCGGATGAGTAGGAAAAATGAAGGAGAGGAAAGCTTCTCGGGATGGAAGGATCGCGAAAAAGATAGGAGGAACACGTTTGCTCGTATATAAACAGGAAGTTGGGAGAAACTCGTAGTATCGATGCCGAGGTATAAATGCGCGCTCCTTTCTCGAAGAGCGAGAGATGGGAAAAGGGGGGCATGAGGGCGGATCTCGTACGAAAGCGTGAAAAGCGTTCGAGGGCTTTTTTATCGAGGATTGGCGGGCGTCAAGGGTATAAATATGAAGGGTCGATGTTGCTCCCGTGGTGATCGTTTGTTCGCACTTGAGGACGAGAGCGGGAAAGGCCCTCTTAGCATCGTTCTGACAAGCGAATGCTTCAATTCCCTTTCTCTCCTATCCTCCATTTTTCTTTTCTCTTGCTCTCTTTCTTTTCTCCAAAATACACATAAACTCGCTATAAAATATTGTACAACCTTCCAGGATGAAACGTTGTTATGGTTAGTTCTGTCACGTAAAGAATATTTCTTTTCTTTGCTTCGGGAAAATAAAAAGGAACGGACAAGTGCGAACGAATGATCGAATACTTTTTTAGCTTCGATTTTAAAAAATAAAAATAAATTGTTTTTGTTAATTTTGTTTGTTATTGTGCAATATTTTGAGATTACTTACACGAATGTAGTCTCGCTCGCCATGCCAAGGGGTCGCTGACTAATCCTTGAAGTCCTGGCCAGTAAACGGCGGGATGACGAGGTTCTGTTCTTTGTTGAAATTGCCCGATTCCTGAAATTGTTAAAAGAAACGGATTATAAGAGTTCATTCACTTCGGAGATTTTACGATTTTAATTTTTTTCATGATGAACCATGCTAACATTTTTATTTAGGGATTTTACGCAATTACGAATATTTATCACATAACATTAACAAGTTTCGTATTGGAATGACGAACTTTATTATATGCGCAACCGTGTCAAATTGCTACGCGTTTCAATCTCAAACTCTGAGAGGAAATTTCGAATACAATTTGGGAAAAACGCTCGAAGGAGTCTCTGTTGAATATCGAATCTTTCGCAACGAAGATACGTGCGTCCGTTTTTTCGCCTCTGGCAATTTGTTTCGTGACCTTTTCTTAAAATCTCGACTCGAAAGATTCCGACCCCGAAATCACACCGACAACCTTCAAAGTATAAAAAAATTGAAAATTCAAATGAGACGCAAAATATCTCATAGCTTTTCGAAACAATCATGAGTTTCGAATGCTGAGAGATTATAAAAAACTCTTATTCGGAGATTTCCAGAAAATGGAAATATTTCTTAGATATATTAATCTGATGATGAGATTGACACGCAACCTCCTCACCAGATTATAATATGAAAAGAAAAATGAATTGATAAATTGGAAATTAAGAATGAATACTTTGTTGAAAAACAGTAGAAATTTGGAAATCGGAGTACAACGATTGATCAAAGTACGTTACTGATGAGCAGTTGAATTACGTTCGGATAATATTTCTGAATTGGCAAATACAATGAACCAACAAAGACAAGAACTGACCAGAACTAAATAAGACATGGGAGTCTCTTGACGCCAGAAATTAATGAAAAGCGATATGCAACTTCAAGACGTTGCTGTAGGCACTTGTAGCAAAATTGAATTGTGCGTGTACTTATTCTACAATATTAAAATTACCAGTTATGTATTGACAATGCAATATTAGTACATAACACGCGTTTTCTACATACGAGGTAGGCACAGAAGCTCACTTGTATGTAATAACTAATAAGGTATCAATATGTATGAATGCAATCCCTACTGCAAACGTGCCGAACATGTCTTTACTGAGTTGGAATGCCTTTCAATAATACATAATGCGGTCTTTAAGAATAAGCGTAATGTTAAAATTAAGAATAACATAGAAAGATCATAAACCTGCAGACGCGGTGAATCCGGCATGCATAGCGTATCTCGGGGCGGTGAGATGTTGTGGATGTGGTGCGGCTGGTAATCCATGAGTAGCGGAGACGGGGACTTGGGCATGACTGTTGATATTACTAGCAATGGGCCTCGATAGGATATTGTCGATGCCATGAGGGTTGCTACCGACGGAGGTGATGGAGGTCGCGGGACTGTGCTTCCCACTGCCTGTTGGTGAGGATTGTCCCTGGGGTTGGTTATTGCTAAGACTTGGGGGAGCACCACCGACAAGGCCGGTCAGATGAGCAGCGGCGGCAGCTGCAGCGACAGCTTGTTGCTGCTGATGTTGATGCAAGTGAGCTTGCTGTTGAGCTTGCTGGGCAGCCTGATGTTGCTGTTGTTGATGTTGCTGTTGCTGCTGATGGTGGCTACGTTCAGCCATCGAGTGTAGCGCAGCGAGCGGCTGACTGGCGAGCATTCCGCCGCTCGCTGCGCTTAGGTTTAGGAACTGGAGTACATGCGGCGATGCCGTCGCCGCGTGGAAATCATGGAGCCAAGGTGGCCGTGGTGGTGGTGGAGATTGACTCGAGGCCGGTGGTGGTGAACAGGAGCCTAAAGAGGAACCTGCCGAAGAGGATCGTTCTCCAGGATCTACGAGATGGGCTCCGTTGCTACTCCGCCGGTGTGCGTCGCTCAACGACATTCTCTCGCTTATCAGAGACTCGATTACGTGGGAATGCCTCAGTGGCCTTGATTCGTCGCTACTCCCGCTCGAACGACGACTTCTCACCCGGTTGTACAGGGTGTGATTGTGAGCGAGATGGTGATTCTCGTGAGGATTGTTGAGGTCTATTATCGCTTCGATCGAGCGACGATGCGTCGTCTCCAGATTCAGTATCCCGTTACCGATGCTCGTTTCGTTATTCTCAATACTAGAACTCGTGCTATTGCTACTGTTCTCACTGCACAGCGTCTTTGTTACATCGGTCACGGAGCAAACCATCTCGATGCGCGCATAATAATACCCTCGCGCCTTTTGTTTCTCTCTTCTGGTCTTTATCCCTGCACTGGTTGTCTATTCGTGTTTATCATTTAATTATCCCTAGTTCTGTCTATACCTATTTCGTTTTTGCAGTTCTTAAATTCTAATCTTTGTTACTTTCTATGTCTTAGAGTTTCATCAACTCCAACACTCGTGCTTATTATCAATTTCTTTTCAGCTGATGTCTTTACTGATCTCTTATTGAATTCACAGATCTTTATCCTTACTTCTTTCCGAATCGATGAACACTGTGTGATTAATCTCCATCGATTATTGACACTTTAAAACAAATATCACTTCACTGGTTGACGTATCGACGGAAAGAGTTCGATTATTCCATGACGAGTTTATCGCACACTCACTATATCATGTTTAAAAAAAGAACCAAACCACGCGCACTGCACTTCCTAGTCCCGATTTTTTGGCACGTTATCCAGACACTGTTGTACTTCAAACATACTAGATTTGTAATTGTCAATTGTCGTTATCAAGCTTTTTAACTATTGAATCTGTCATTTGTTGAGTTAGCAAAATGAAGATCGGTGTTTGCAGTTCTCTCGCGCATCCTTTATTCAAGTAGAATTCGTAATGCGCGTTTTCGCGAACGAAACGCGTCGATGACAACGACCAGAATGCGAGTCGCACGGGGTTGCATCGACTGTCGTGCTCGGAGAAGCTTACGTGGTTCTACGATGATCCGGCGGCACGTTTGCTCCGCAGCATCCCTTTCCATCCTTCTCTCCGCCCCACCATGCCGACCAGTCGCTATCCTCCTCTTCTCGTTCTTCTCTTTCTCTCTCTTTCTCCGGCTAAAACACGACTCGACTTCCGGATCGGAAAGCGCTACGATAGGCGAGCTCGACGGGAAAGTAGTGGGAGCGAGAGAGGCCGCAGAATCGTCCCGTTCGCAATTCCGACATTAAGGGCTCTCGTGGGCGTAACCCGCATTCCGATTGGTCGATCGGAGATTTCTCCCCCAGACAAGACACCGTTCGCTCCCGGAGATAGCACGCGAGGAAGGCGTGGCCTCTCAATCTCGCGTTAGCTTCTTGTTAAGCGTCTTTCATTGTGTGTTTAAACTCGTAATTTATGATCCCGACTGAATAAAACAAGAGGCTAGGGCGCACTCTCTCTCTCTCTCTTTTCATCTTTGTCCTTTTCTCTCTTTCTCTCTCTCTCTCTCTCTTTCTATTTCCTTCACACGCGCACGTTCTCTGACAGCCAAACTCCAGCAAAGTCCAAGCTACCTCCTCCTCGTCCCCCTTTGCGCTCTCTTTCCTTCTCTTCGCCCCTTTGTCTTTGCCTCTCTGTTCTCCTCATCGTACCTCCTCCTCTCCTCTCTTCTTATTCTCTTCTGTATCCGGACCACACGAATCGAGATTCTCTTCGCTGACCAGTAGCACTGGCCAAAACTCCACGAAATCCTCTCCGTCTCTTTTTCTCTTTTACGGATCTCCGTCGTCTCTTCCTCACATACTTTCCCCGCTGCTGGACACTTTATTCCATAGTTTACTGCTGCGCCGTTACCAACACTTCGCCACTCTCGTTCTCCCTTCTTCCATATCCGACGTCCGGCGCACTCCGTACCTCATATTTTCGAGAGAGACCAGAGGGATACACTTTAAAAGAGATATCTTCCCTCTCTCTTCGCCCACCTCGTTCTCTTTATCTCCGGCTTCTGTTTCATACTTTGCAGCTTTTGGTCATGTTACCCCTTAATTTATTTCTCCCCGGCTACCATGATTTCGTCATTATTAAATAGATACTTGGATTATTAAGAATCTTCATTTCGTGATTATAACGTAATCAGAAGCGAATTTCAGATTCATCATGCGTAAGGTCTTATAGTCTTCATGTACCAGTGTTTAAAGGTTTGAAATGTATCCTGATTCTATTTCTTACATGCATTAAGTAACGTTACAGTGTACGCAATGAAATTCATGACCAGACCAACTTGTAAGGCACATAATGCATCTGTGGAGAATGCTTGCATGTCATCTGGTTTATCACCATTATTGAACAACGAAATGGTTTGTGTTTAAAGTAATTGGTATCAAGTATTCGTGCATAATACTTCCAATTAAAAATTATCAACAGGGTGCTATATAACTGTGCAGCGTTTATCAGTCCAAATATCAACTGACCACATGCATTATTCAAACAATGATTTATTTTTCAACAGTATATCATTCTACCAATATATAAGAATGTTCGTGGTCAATTGACACTCGGTCAACTGCACACTAGGCAGCATACCTTGCCAAACTATCTTTTTCCACTGCTGACTTGATCTGATGTTATGACATCAAATGTGATGACATCGAATATACAATTTTTAGAGCATTCAATCCTACAGATGTATACTATCTTGATTTGAGACGATTTTTGTACAGATTTCAATATTCAAGACACACATTGAATCCAGATGGCCTTATCTTAGGTATCTTATAATATCCTCATAAATTCGATTCGCTTGTACACCGATTACCAATGGGATTTAGCGAGTAGGCTCTCAGGTATTTACTACATGCATCCAGATTAAGTAAGCCCGTTCCCTCTGGCTCTGTCCTGGTGTTTCCGTTTCGGACGCAACGCTAACGATAGCTTGGACGAGCCGGGTGCTCGAAGTTGCATATATCGTGACATTAACGCGCGTACGTGCGCTCGAGTTCGCACAGCATTGTTCTACGACTACAATAACTTAGGAAGCCCTTCGGAGGATAGCGGAGAGACACGCAGACTCTGTCCTCATTCTCCCTCTGGCTGCGCCGGTAATGCGCTCCGAGCCTGCTTTTCTGCACTTCCAACGTTTCCAAAACACGTAAACGCGGGAATGCGAAGAGACCAGACGGCGGAGGACGAAACAAGATGTTTTTTGGTCTCTCAATTTCATTTTATTGTTGATGTGTCTGTACTTTAGTTAAACCATTTAAGTTAACAATCGAATACATTCCTCTTATGTAGTATTTCTTAGTTATTAATTAGTATTTTGGGTTAATTAGATAGTTAGTTAGTTTGGTTTCCTTTCGTACAGCTTCTAGATTTAATCACGATATTCCCCTTCCATTCAGAACCGTCTATGCCATGGTTCATTTCAGCATTTTTCCTATTTTCCTCTATTCCCCCCCCCCTCCCCCCCATTGCGTCTGCAGCCGACTTCAGTGTTAACCTGTATCGCATTCGCACATGTTTGCACATGGGCACGAGAAAACTGCAGAAAACCCGTGCCGATACATTCTGGATTTTCCGAAGTTATCAAACCTCGAAAAACCCAGAAAAAATCACCTCCCGCTCAACGCTGACCCGTTAGCCGATATGAAAGTTAAGCGGTCACCCATCTAAGTATTGGCCGCGTCCAATGCAGCTTAACTTGTGGGACCGCCAAAACTCCACATCGACCACGGGCCTACGACTGTCGGTGGGTTAATTATATAGCTATTAATTTAATAAATTGATCTGACTCTAAAATATGCTCGAAATTTGGAACAACCAAAATTTCAATACCAAATCCAAAATTCGCACGATGCTCTAATTATTCAAAATGATGGGAGCTTCCAAAACCCAAATACAAATTTGCGAATATTCCAAACCCATTTTCAATTAATCTTTAATACATAACAATTATTCAACTTGTCCGAATGTTAATGAAATTCACGATCCGACAAACTCGTTCTCGTAAATCAGTGTATATAATTACGGCTATTTTGCGAGAAGATAATGCGCGTGGAACAAAAACGTGATTTACAACTTGGAACGTATTATCGAAGGTTTCTATTAGTTTTATTTCAATTACGGCTCATTGCCGTGTCGAATGAACCGGAAACGCGGGGAAAACGCGCCAGATCACTTTCAACGTTGCTCTCTTTTCTCTCTCTCGCTCTTCTCCTCTACTTTCGTGATACGGCGAATGAAAACAGCCGAGGGGAAGAAAAAAATGAAGGACGTGACTTTTTGACAATCGTGAAATTTCTCGACGTTCACGCTTTATTTTCACTGCGTACGTACGATTTATGGAAGCGTGTGTGCCCGTGCGTGTGGATTCGTTCTTCCTAGTGTGCGTGTACGGGATATTAAGGGCCGGCGTTTTCAGCCGGGGCTCATTGTCGGTCGAAAAGTCTCTTTATAGCCATGCACAGCTCCCTGGGGGGATGATAATAATGAAAGTCGGAAAGACGAAAACTACCATTTCTGTATTTGTATACAAGCGCCCGTCCGTGCACGCAGAAAGGAAAGTGTCCCCTCCTTTTTGGTAGCTCGGATGAACGGATAATTGAGACCTAATTTTCCGCAACATCAAACTTTATTAACGACGAGATGGCAGGTAAAGAATAGAGTTCCTGCGCCTAGAAACCAGCAGTCTTCCTGCCTTGAACTTTTTTTTATCGTGAGCCAACGTCAAATTTTCACGTCTCCTTTGAAATAGAAATTGTGTCCATATCTCTAATCCACTTTTATCATCATTTATTCTTTTATGAAAAAATATTTGTTTTTAGTTGTTCTACATTTTTATTAATTTCTGTATTTTATGTTGCATTTTTCAGGAGAATTAATTTTTTTGTAATACTAGACATTTCGTCATATGGTAAAAGAGAAATCGTAGCGCGCTCGCTGAAAACTATTATATATGATTACGAAATCGGATTAGCTATGCATGGTCACTGGCCCGTGCACAATGGAAATGCGTCTAAATTTCTGTTGCACTTTAATACATCGGTGATATATATTTTCGATAGATATATTTGAATGTTATTGCGCATGTGTGCATGTTTCTTGCTAATAGCTTGTACAGAACGTGTCAATTCCCCGGCTCGACAGATATACTCCAAAGTTTATTATACCAAAATTGCTGTTATGCTGCCATAAGTTACGATTCTGTTTCGCTACTTAATTTTATACCATATGTAATTTCGAATATTACAAGATTTCCAATGAGAAAATCTCTATTATGAAATAAGTTCCAAAGAAATTTTCATTAGATGATAAGTTGAATTTTTTGGTACTGGTTCTAGATAATTAATAAAATAATTTTTTAGATTTAAGACTTTCGCGATCCTTACTAGTAGGTAGAAAAATATTGGCTTCCGAATTGGAGCAGCGTTCAATGACTGTTTCTAGCCGACGTTTCGCAATCGTTCCAGACTGCATCTTCAGGGCGAGAGCTCTGTTCTTTTTTTTTCTCGCTACACGAATAAAAGAATTTTGTAAATTTTTTCAAGCTTTTTGAATGGTGTTACCCCTAAAAAACAGTAAATAGAAGCGTTGAGAAATTGAATTTTCTTTTTATGCTTAAAATGTCCAAGTTTTGGATTTGCTGCAGAAAGTTTAAATAGTTAGGTGAGCGAGATTTGAGTGACACAGAGAGTGACTTTTCTTCAATTGTGTGAAGTATTCCACAGTCGGAGAATACGCCAAC
The DNA here is from genome assembly GCA_030522605.1 of Cremastinae sp. B BG-2022a. Lineage (NCBI taxonomy): Eukaryota > Metazoa > Arthropoda > Insecta > Hymenoptera > Ichneumonidae > Cremastinae sp. B BG-2022a. The sequence continues at coordinate 21,670 of JAPYYX010000441.1, read as the reverse complement.
GGCAGGATTTTCACGAGTGCACACACGAGGTTGAGAGCTCTGCGCTGAAGTCTCGCGACAAATCCTCGGCTCGGTGTCGCATAATGCTATTAAAACGTTTCGGTAGCCCCCAAATTTAACGCTAATACCATAAGAATACACGAGAGATCAAGCGTCCAGGCATTGTGGACTTTTTCTTACACTTCGTTTCTCTTCCGTTCTCGTGTTTTTGTGCGTGGCTTTTTCTGCCCGAAAACGACGGTGCAGTCCGACCGAAAGACGCCCCATAGGGTGTCTTCTTCCTCGCGAGGCTATACACGGACGGAAAAAGAAGAAGGAAAGAGAGACGAGTGTGTAAAATGGCAAAATAGGGACTCGGAGAGTCCTCAGAGCTCGATCGAAATGGTCGCAAAGTGACAGCTGCCGCTCCGGTTCTACCAAACGGAGAAAAACGACGATTCGTGACGCGACGCCTCGTGTGTGAGAGCGCGAGAAAAAAGAGCACTGTTTGACTTCACAAACCTCTATGATCCGCATACATTTATGCATGCTCCCACCACGGGACGTTCCGTGTCAATTAATTCAGTGAATAAATTACAAAAAAGTGAACCGAAAATGTTTCGAATGAAACCAAAAAGAGTTTGAAAAATTTTCAAAATAAATTTTTTTTTATATATGTATAAAGTTTATAAGTTGGTGAATTTCGAAAAAATTTAAGAAAAAAATTGAAATTGTTAAATGAATTAAAATTCCGAAAGTTTATCTTAAAAAGTTCTCTCGATGCAAAAATCTCTCACGAAAACGAAAATGCTAACCGGTGTAGAAAATATGGACTTTGACACAACTTTACCTGTCAGTTGGTGTAACTTACGTCCCTTTCCCGTCGTGTATGAATGGACACACGAGTATCCAGGAGACTGTAAAATAGACAGGAAGAGAAAAAGAACTTGGAGAGTAAAATTCTTATTTTTGAACCAATCAGTCACCGGGATGGGGAGCAAAAGTGCGGGCACATGTGTTTGTAATGTAGGATATAATACTCTGCCTAAAGTATACAGAATGAAAGAGCGAAAGAATGCGAGGCATTGAAGCGTTATATTGGGGTGACGGGTAAACCGATTCAAGGGGAAAATCCGGTGTCAACGATGCGCGCTGTGGCGAGAGAGAAAAAAAGGAGAGAGAGAAGAGGAGAAAAGATTCCGCTCTCCATTCTATGCTTGACAGCATCGATAGAAAATGGCTGTTCGGCACGGGCTCTGGCCATATTAGACATTGTCATCGAGAGAAAGAAAAAATGCACTTTTGACTGCACTTATTTCCATCTCGCTCTTTCCTTTCTTTCTTTCTGTATTAAATCGGATCTCATTCTCGCATTAATGTGAAAGCTGAGGAAGGAAGAATCGAGAGGGGGGGGGGGAGATGACACACGCGGAATGAGAGCGATTGAATAAAAAGTGCGAGAGGAAGTCGTGAAAGACGAGGGTTGTTTTGATTCTTATATATTCGCGTCCCACCTTTTTTCCGGATCGGAACATCCGTTTTCCTTTCTGCCATCGAGAAGAGGCAGGTTTTTGCCACTCCGGAGAAATTATATCTTGTTCTCCCTTACTTCCTCTTCATTTATCTCTCCTTCCTTCCCCTACGAACTCGATACAAATTGGTCTATCCTCGTTTTCAAGTCCTTCCATTATCCTCGATTGAACCGAGTTGTTGGACGTAATTTATTTGAAGCGCTCTGCCCCATTTTACTCTCCCGGACTCTCTCCAACCTATTTTTCCTTCTCCTTCATTCACTTCTTCGCAGTTTATTTTTCTAGAAGTTGTGCGCTCGTTTTTGACTGCTCTTTTTATTGTACATACACTCACAAAAGAGCCATTGGCAAAAATTACTCTGAAGCCGTTTTTTTGATTCTTACATGAAAATTGCATGAAAGTTTACTCCATAAAATTCTCGATAGCAAATAATAATTTCATCATCGTTTTAATTATAAATTTTGAATGAAATCTTGCTAAAAATCTGCAATAAAATCATTTATTCTTCTCTGATATCGCAAAAGGAAAGTTCCGAGTCTTTTTTATGTGACAGAGTCATCAAATCGCATTCAAGATTTCGTAACGATCGCGCCGGTATCCCAAATGTTTTTTTTTTCCTTCGGCAGACTCGTTCGGAAGCACAGTGAGAAAATATGAGAAGCGATGCATCATTGTCACGAAATATAAAGTCTCCTGGTTATGCGTATAATATAGGAAAAGCCTGGCAAATTGTTCCTTCATGAGAATACGAGATTCCAGACACGATGAGATTTTCGATGCAAGCGGCGTTTCGAGAGAAAAAGGAAAATGATGGAACGCGCGAGAGGAGGGCAGATTTGGAACTCTTGCGAACAAAATATCGAGCGTCCTTTTGACGTTTGTCGAGAAAGTCGTGAGAGAGAACCCTTGGAAGAACGTCCTTTCCGTCCCTCGATCTTTCTCCATCTCTCTCTCTCTCTCTTCCTAACGAGACATTAATGACGTCACGTTGCGGCTTAAATAATAACTGGTTGATGATCGATGAGGAAGGATGGGAAATCTCCACAACAGAGACTTATTATTGCGAGAATGTGTTCCCGTGCGTGCCGCAGTCTTCTCCTCTAAAAGACAACATCATTATATCATGCGGTTGATGTTACAGATTTTCTAAAAGTTTCACGATGTATTCCCGATCACACACGGGTTCCTGTCACTCGACAAAGCTCCTTCTCTCTCATATTTTTGTGCGATATGCGCTCCGAGAGCGACAAATCGTTCCGCGAATACGCGCGAGCAGATGCGACTAATCTCCTCAGGCTGTCCTCTCATCGACTTTTTTTTCCACTCTCTCCGACGGACACGTTCCCAACTCATCGATCTTCTCGCTGCTGATAATTTTCCATTACCCGCAAAATGAAAATTTCACCCCAGTTTTACGCAAATTCTTTTGTTGGATTGCGGTAGAAAAAAAATCTTATTGGGAGGTCAAGTTTATGTGGGAAAGATTTTTTCATACGAGGAATCGTTTTTGTTTGATTAAATAATATTTATTATTGATACGATTTTAATTCATTTTATTTTTAGAAATTAAGTGCAGTAGAGTGTACGACAAAATTGTAGGACACTTGCAAACAGGAATAGCGAATGATCGATAAAATGCCTGACGATAAATTGATGGGCAAAATAACAAACGATCGTGAATACGCAATTAACGGTATCGAGACGGTAATATAAAATTTTGCCGGGTTTTAATAACAAACGCGAGACTCGACATATATAATAAACAAGTAGATTTGTACAGATGCGACCTGACAGTATTGACGAAAATTAATCCTGTTATTATTGCGTGTATAATGGCGCTCAAAATGGAGCCGATAGCCTCGGACCTGGACGGCCAAAAGGTAAACTCTGTCACGCGGCGCCAAAATCACAAATCACATTTCAACACACGAGCATATAGTCACGAAATTCGTAATATGGATATAGTAGATTTCAAAGGATATTATCTGCAACGTTAGCTCCAGCGACGTGTCGCAGCTTGCCAGATTTCTCATCGAACAAATCATCGAATAATCTCCTTGGTGAGTTTACTCGAGCAACATTGGTCGTCTCTGGCTCGCGTCCTCCCCCTCTCAACAATCGTAAACCAGAGGAAAATCAATTAAGTATCATCCTAAAGTATCATCGAAGCGAATAATAAAACGTTTTCGTTAAAATGAGAGAGGAAAACGAAAGTCCGGATGTGTCACGTTCATGAACCGAAATGTTTCTTTTGAATTTAAGTGAAAAATCATGATCATTAATTTTCCCATTCAGGTTATTTCTTAAATAGTTTTCAACTCGAAGATTTCTGTCAGGTTGCGCCGATGATATTTTCTCCGAGATGATTTTTTTTTATTTCTCAAAGACTCCTGGCCATCGATCCGTTTGAGAACCGTTTTGTGCTTTATTACACAGGATATTTACACCGTTAGGTGTTCTTTTATAATGGACGATGCTTCCTCTTAAATAATGTCTGTGAATGAGGCATTGAAGATCCCAGCTGATCCCCGCTACCACCGCTGGCCCACACAAATTTGTCGTTTTCTCACACAATCGAACGAAAAAAGCGAGTTAGCGTCCCGCTGTGTGACGTCAAATTAGGCAGCAGGTCAACTGGCATTTGTGTCACCTCTCTCGTCCTCTCCCCGAGGATTCGTTCTTGCACACCATTTATTTTATTATAAATCTCGTCAGCATCATTTTCATGCTCCAAAAGATGAGAATATTCGATAATAGGCAAAACTAATTTATTTTTTAGCACAATGGGATGGAAAAATGTAATCATATGGATTTACTGGTCAACATCTAATAATTGCCCATATATATGCTGATTTCTCAATAAATCAACTTATTTTTAATTATTTTCTGCAAAAATATAGCTAAATATAAACGCAGTAATTCTGCAGATGATGCAATTTTCGGTCTCCATAAAATGATGTGTAGATCCAATAAAAAATCACCCTAAATATATGAACCGGGATTGGGACCTCTCAATAAGGATTTCTGTCACTTTGAAATATAAATTAGCCGTATCAATGGTATAGGATTTCAAATTGGATACCCAAAAATAAGAAAATCGAGCATTACTTCGCATACACAAAAATGCAACAGTCGCTCTTCAATCGTGATGAAATCAACGGCTTAACGGAACTTAAAGATATATCGATAAAAATCTTTTGAACTGCACAAAGAACATAGTCATTCGATGCATGATCTAAATAAATGACATCAGAAGAGGCATCTCTCACCGGGATATAATAATATATAATCCATCCTCTTTTCGGCAATATTTTCGAGCGATCCTCGCGATCAAAGTTCCAGTTAATAATTATTAACTCGAAAAAAATGTCACGGGGATTACATTCTCGCTGGGTTTATTAATTCTGAAATATTGAGCTCTCGCTCGAAATCGGGTTCTCCCTGTATCTTTCGTATACACTGTCCCATTCGATTTCGAATGAAGGGTAAAGTTCGGGGAATCCGACGTTCTTGTCTCTGTCGCTGATGGTGCGTCCGGGGAGGAAAAAGGTACGGAACGTGCGGTATATACACGCTCGATGATCCCGCGTCGCAGAGGCAATTCCATCCCCTTTTTACCCTCCTTATCCTTTTGTGGCCTCGTTATAATAATCCGTCAGTAAGCCACATATGCAGCTAAATCAAACTCTAGGGTCAAAGTAGGAGAAACATATACGTGTATTCTGGCTACGTGTGTATAAATATATTCCACAATATGCAAGGGGCTTTTGTTGCACGTCGAGACGATCTGTCCCCATTTTCCCTCCTTCCCTCACTCACTCTCTGCCTCTCTCTCTCTCTCTCTTCTTCCATCCTTCAAAATCCCCCGTTGCTCAAATCCTTCGAATATATCGCACGTTTCTACTCCACGGAAATTTGCATCTAGTCCGATAGACACGCTCCGACCTCCCTCGAGCCTCAAGACGAAATCGAAACAACGAAGAGAGAACGGAAAGTTCATATTCACCGCATGTTGGATTTTTATTCAGGAATGATATTCTTTTCATGTAATTTGAAACTTTATGCAGGGGCTTGTTAAAGAGGTCGGGTTATTGCGTGACTTATTGGATATATTAAAATGATATTGATTAAATTAATTTTCATAATTTAGCAGATAATATTATAATTGTATTAATACAGATAAAGAATATTTTTGTAAAACATAATTGAATGTCTATTTAGTACTAATTGGTGTTTCGCGATCGATAAAATTCAATGGACAAATTTGTTATTCGATTATCCAATTCGCTGAAGACGTTCGAATGTTAAATTTTGATGCATTTATTAAATACCACGTATTTAATGATACAGTCTCGACTCGATGTAATCGAATAAACATTTTTTACTCATTCCACGAATGTCCAAAGCGAGAACACACTTTGTCTGAAGACGACCCTAATTTTAGCAGCTTCGCGAGCTTCATTCATTTCTCTCCTTTTTTTCTCATTCCTCTCCCTCCCTCTCTGTCTCTCTCTCTCTTTCGCTCTCATTTGCTTGTTGGCTTTCTGGCTGTCAAATCGCAAATGCGCTCTCGCACCCGGTGTTCCGCGAGGCTTAATACACACGGGGCACGTTCTCCGGGCTTTTTTCGCTCGCGCGAGCGAATCGCTATATTTCACCCAGCATTATCATCCTTTTTTTCATCTTCTCCGACGCCCCGGCTAGATCTTTTTTTTCCTCTCTTTCTTCGCGACTCCCTCCACTCTTCGGCTCTTTACGACCTGTCGACTGAGCATTAATAATCCGCTCGCCTTTTTTACCAGCAATAATATCGAGAGCCACTTTTCGCCCTTTATACTCTGCATCGGGCACTTTTTCCACTCTGTATACACAAACTTACACGGACAAAACACACCATCTGCAATCTACGTAACTCTCGTATTACTCCACCCTCGTTTCTTTCAACTTTTACGCTCCTCTCTCTCTTGATTTTTTTCCCTTTTTCTCAAACACACCCTTCGTCGGGATTTCGTTATCGAATTATACATCGCGAAGGATCAAAATGATCCGTTCTGAAACTATTTGTCACTCCTTGTTTACGCGCTTCCGTCTGCACTCTCATATTTGTACACATTATTTTCCCTGTAAAATGACACGAGGACCCTGAAGAATGCGACGAGGCTCAGGTGCATCCTTTTTGTGAAAGAAAAAAAAGATTCACTTTGCGCTCCGAGCGTCTCGAATAATGGATTTTCGTGATATCAGGAATAATATTTTTTTTTGTCGTGAAAATTAGCTCGTAGGAATTTTCAGTCTTTGCGTGTCATTAATTATAAACGTCGACCTGACGAGAAATCTGTTGAATTTGGAAAAAAATTGCTGATCGGTCATTAAAAAACGTTCGATCTCTAACAAATTTTCGTTGCTCCCGTTGACGTTCGCACGAACTCTGGGACGTGATGCTTCGTGTACGAAGCGCTCGAAAAGGTGGAAAAAAAATATTGGAGCCTACTGAACAATGTAGTGTCAACTGTATTTGCTTTCTACCTGATTCTTTTCGTTTGGTTCATTCGTTTTATGGAGATGGACAACGAATAAACAAACGGGGACGCAGGAAAGAATTTCAGAAGCCAATAAGAATACGGTACGAATCATTGCTCGAAGGCACGGGGCAACTTGGGAACAAAGATAGATATGTAGATACATGCTTTTGTTGATGCCCTAGCGCAAGAAGTGAAAATACATAATGTTACAGTCATAATATAAATGTTAAGAAATATTAACAACAATAATTTCCAATAGTGGTAGTGATAATCACCATCAGTTGTACCAATTACGACGGTGTTATTATTTTTTAAATTTTTATTACTTAAGATATTCCTAGCGCGAGGGGAGGTATCGAAATTTTGACCTCGTTTTTTCTCATATTCCAAGTGGACTGAGAATTTAAGTCCATTAGGAAGTTATTGCCAATCAATTAAAGAAAAACATACTGAAAATTCTAATTGATCCTACGTAAAAGTTTATTTGTTATATATAATAAACAAAATCATACAAAATTTTGTCTTCAAATTTTTGTAAAAAACTAATTGAAGCTTCTTTGATGTTATATAAAAATGTGTGCAAAATTTCAATAGGCTTCACCGACCGAGAAATTGAGATACTCGTTAATATCGTGTGATATTTAACACGGGCTCTTATATGGGAGGTTTTGCGAAAAATTACGATTTTCAAGAATAAATATCTTGATTTTTCAGTCGGTAACAGCCCCTGAAATTTTACACAGTTGTGCATACGACATCAAAGGATGTTTCTGCAAATTTTCGGTGAAATCTGAAGATAATTGTTTCATGCAAGGAAAATACCTTAATTCGTTCACTTCAGCATTCTCTCGGTACCGTAAGCCAATCTAATTGCCTGCGATATGCAGAGGCATTGTCATCTTTTCTTAAGTTCAATATATGAAGCGTATGCAAGAGTTCATGAGGACCCGGAGAAAAAGGGAAAAATTTAACGCAATTCGAATCACACACAACATAACGGTTGAATACGAAATCTGCGAAATTACGAAATAGACGTAATATTCGTGAAAGGAAAGTGGTTTTCGGATGTTCGGACAGGAAACGCGATTCATCCGTCGTGGATAATTCTCGGCCGCGGGTGCCAGGGCGCGAGCAAGCATCGTTAAAACGTATGCGATAAATTGCTCTTATCGGCAAAACATATCGACAAATCAATGTCACCTGTCGTGGGACGTAGGCGCGCGTCCGGAGCTGGCAAAATCCAGGCTTTTGCGCGCTCGTTTCGTCTCCTCGCAGCTCTCATATCGCGCTTGTCTCGCTTCAATCTCTCGCCCGGCCTCGCCTGCCAAACATTTGCCATCTCTCGCGGTTCACGACGACCAGAGCACACACCGGGCGGATCCTCTCCACACGGACGCCGATCCTGTACCAAATAGCGTGTGACTATAATACACGTTTTGTCCAATGAAAACGAAATTTATAAGCGTTCGCGACTCCGAATCCGGCAAAAAGAAGAAAATTCCATATGTTGAAAAAGAGAGGGAACAAAAAAATATTGGAGTATTAATCAACATTTCGTAACTCTCGCTCGAATGCGCTTTTAATCGACGTTCTACCCCTTTTTTCAACACGAACTACTTTTTTTCTCGCTGTCTGTCGAATAATTGCTCATTCGGGTACCAAATTTTACATTGCGAGAGAAATTCTCTGATATTTTCAATCATACTGCGTATAAAGACATTTTACGATTATTGTGACTAAATTACGAACGTTTGAATCAAAATTTATATATCCATCCTTTTAAAATACAGAAAGTAAAAATTATTTCAATTTACAAAGCATCGAGTATTGATGTATGTTACGTATCCTAAACTTTTATTAATGACAATTTTTGTATAATTAGATAATCACTTAACTAAAAATTAAAACTAAACAATTTTTAATAAAAACTTCAAATTTTTTCAGTCGATCGATTTTTAGGATTATAGTTAAAAATAATGAAAAATTTAAATTCTGATGACTTTTCTGTCATCGGAAAATCCTCTAAATTCCTTTTCTTTACCGTATCCCTATATCTTTTCCCTATTTTTTTTTACTTTTCCAATCGCATCGATAAAAAGTGTGTTTTAATCCCAGGCGTCGTGATTTTACCATTTTTATCTCCTTGCGCGTTCGCGCACGAATGGGAATGCATTTTGTTTTTCGGATAAGGGTTTTTCGAGCATTTTCGAGCGATCGCATCGAGTTTACAGGGCGATTCGCGTGTGCGGAAATCAACGACGCGAGGCGTGTGTGCGACTTTCACGGCCGATTGCAAAACTTGGAAAACGTTTTATCGCGAGCAGGGAAAGCTTCGGGGGCTCGCGTATATATACGTACACATATATGCATACACGACACACGTTCGCGCGTCAGATATTTATTGACACGTGCGCGGAAAAATATAGCTACGAAGTCTCGTCTCGTGGCGCCGCGCCGTGGAGCTTTTCGCGAAAATAATTAAAACGATCGATAGATGCAGTTTTTACTCCGACCGGAAATTGCGAGCGAATCGTTGTTATTCCCTTGTACGAGGAAATATTTCCACGCGCGAGGAAATGCGGGAGAAAAATTTGAAAAAATGAGAGAGGAGGAGAAAAAGCGAATTCGGGGGCTCTGGAAAATTTAATCGCCGCGATTGTTGCGCTCGGCGAATGTGGATGGAGTTTCGAGTATCATCCACAATTCCATTCGTGCTCGTATAACCGGCGAATAAAACGCGATAGGCGCGACGTTTGCGAAATATTCCGCGTATATCCGCGTCCACCAATCATTTGATCTCCTTTTATGTACATTTCGACGTACCCGAAAGCTCCGCGTGCGCGTATTTATATTTCATGGCTCGCGTTTGTGGACCTTTATGGACGTCATATATACAGAGAAAACTGTGAAATAAAGCTCTCCGAGTGCGTGCTCGATGCCAAAAATCAACCTGCGTTACGAATATACTTCACCATATTCAGCGCAATCACATAAAATGTACGACGTGTTTTCTTTTTTTTCTTTTAAGTTCATAGAGGCTGAGCGACACGTGGTTACATTATATTATTTATCATGTAAATTTATATTTTTCTAAATTGAGTGTAGAGCTAAAAAATCGAATTAAATTTTGTTTCAAAAAAAAAATTAATTATTTCTTTTAAAAAAAATTCTAAAAAATAAAATTCTTCCAATATTTGTGTAAAAAATGGAATAATGATGACGCATTTAAAAAAATGAATTCGCTCGAACGATGAAATTGGATTTTTCATCATCTGTTTCTCCTCGAGTGTCCAAAAAAAAAGGATTTGAGGAAAAGTGACAGAAGGCACTCGAAATAATCGAGAACGACGACAATCCTTGATATCATTATCGTCGATTGGAAGGCCAATTTCCGCGAGTGCATATACGAGTACATATTATCGATTAGATAAGAGAATTTAATTTAATATGTGCACGTTTATCTTCAACGGATAGACGAGCTCTCGCTCCAATATTTTTTTAGAACTTTCAATTCATATATCGAAGAAATAAGAATAAACCTCCCCAAATCAATTTTACATTAATTCGTCTAAAACGTATTTAAATACCTAAATCATTGTTGAATTTGTTAATTACTATTTTCAATGATCAGCATATTCCACATTAAATTTTACATCGAATTTTAGAAATTTTGTAATGATTTTTTTTTTGAGACACACATTCGATATCCCAAAACGTCGAATTTGCCTCAATTTTTTTCCTCGATTGTGGGGGCAGAGAAAATGTATAAATGCAAGAGAAAACACGACCGCATGGGATGTTTTTATGCGCATGTATATACTCGAGGATTTTACTCGAATCGGGGGAGGTTAGAGCGCAAAAGAGTGAGAGAGAGAGAGAAAAAGGGAGGGCGAACACCCACAGCATTGTCTAGTAAATCCGTTGGCTATAATTGTAGGATTACTAAGATAATTGAATGTTCCTGCGCTTCGGTGGCTTAAAGAGAGAAAGAGAGAGGCTCGTACGCTTCTTCTTCGTCCCCCCTCTCTCGTGGTCCCCCCGCTTTTATCCGTTATCTCCGCGTTAGACGCGTCGTGTCGCGGACTTGTGAATGTTTTTTAATAAAAATGTAAATGCCGCGCGACTGTACTCCGACAGGGAGGAACAAATTTTTATGCGTTCGCTCGGGATACTGGGATTCGTCACCAATGTAATGAAGGAGTGACCTCGATTTTTTAAATCTGCATTACGTACGTGCATTCGCGATTTTCAAATATTTTTTTCAGATTTATTTGTTTCATCAACATTTTGTGAAAAATTAAATTTTCGAAATAGCAGCAATTCATTTTTGTGGATGAAAATTCATTTTATCTGTGGACAAATTTATTCTTGCTGTACCATTTTTCGCACTGGCGAGTAAAGTCTTTTTTTTTGTCTCTTGCACGTCTAGGAGTAACGAAACGCGACAACGATTTATGCGTCACTTAGAAATTGGGAGAAACTTTTCGTTTCAGGAAATTTTGGTCGTTCTCGCCCTTCTGTATATTATTCAACGTTTTTTCGAAAAACCTTTTTCCCTGAAAACTAAATCCCGAGACGGAGCACAAAAACGCAGATACAATATCCTTAATGACGTTTAACGAAAAATCTCGAAAAACAAACGAAATAAAAAACGTAATAATTCATCCTCCAATTTCCAAATTATTATTTAATTCTATATCAGCTTCGATCTTCACCCAAAAATTTAACTGAAAATACATTCTCGTAAATAATTCAAAGCAAAAAGACAAGAGCCATCCACGCGCATAAATTCGATTAAAAAGTAAAAAAAAGAAACTCGAAATTTTATCAGAACGCAGTCCGTGCGCGAGAGAACATATTTTTGCATATAAATAATTTTGTCAGCTTCGAGGGTGGCGAGTTCACTGTGAAAAAATCCCTCTCAGGGAACTTCCTTCACACTCTCTTCTCGTCGTTTTTTTCCATTCTTGCGTCTCACTTTGAGTTCGTCTCGAGCGAGTGGAGGGAACGAGAGAGGGAAAAAGAGCGCGAGACGATGTAATCCTGGATTCAGCACTCAATTTCGTACGTTACACGACGTGGTTTGTTACGCCGCGGCATTTTAGCCGCAAGCAAAAGGGAAGCCGGTGAACGCCCATATCCATAAACTCGAGTGTGCTCACGTACGTGTACAATCTCCATACACGCTTATTTTCCTTTTTTTTTCTATGTACCTCGCTCGCTGTTCGCTTCCCAACCCCTCCGCTTTTCTCTCTTTCTCCTCCTCTTGGCAATTCTGCACTGCTTTACCACTTTAACTTCTCCATCACCGCGGCAAATCTCTTCTCGCTCTTTCTCTTCTTCCGTTACCCGACGCCCTCTTTTCCGACTTTTCCGCGCCGAGCTTCATCTTCATCCCCTAAATTTCTCCGTCTTTTTGCCTCTCGCGTCCTCTCTTCGAGCTCCGATCGATATTGTGAATTTCAAAATTTTTATTTTTCTATATTTTTTTAAGGAATTTTTTTATTATTGTTGATATTTGTGAATTAAAATTTAATTGCAAAATTTTGAATATTCATTTATTATGAATTTGAGAAAACATTCGGAAGTGAAATTCAACCGAAAATCCATTCCACCCAAAATGATCGATATTGATGTGGATTGCAAAATTTTTGTTTTATTATTTTTTTAGCTATTTTTTAATTGTTGTTGATATACGTGAATTAAGATTAAATTACAAAATTTTAAATGTTCATTCATTCCCGACTTGGGTAAATATTTGGAAGTGAAACTATAGTAAAAATCGAACCAAGTCCACCCTAATGCGCCCAAACCCACCCAAATTCAAACCACCCCTCCAAATCATTATTTTTAGCCGAATTTCGGTCGAGTTCCACTTTTTCGAATATTTGCCTCAAATTTTAAATATCAATTTAAAAAATCTGCTCTATTTTTCGTTATTGTAAAACCAAAAAATCACCGAATGAATAAAAATAAGTACAATATATATTCTATTTGAATCTTAAAAATAAATTTTCTAACTCATTTTCGCAGGTGACCAATATTTGCAACGATCGGTCAAGATCCTACGAGCAAAAGAGAGACGAAACCCAAATGGATCTCTCGTAGGGTGAGAGACAGGAAAGATAGAGAAATCGCGAATGGAGCGAAAGGAGATCAGGAAGCAGAGAGAGCCGTTGGTTGGTTTGTCGGATCTCGAGGCAGAGGGTGTGGAGAGTGGGCGAAGAGGGACATCGGAGTAAGAGCCCAGAGTACAATGTACATATATACATATATACAATTATTATACATATATACACTATACTCTGGGCTATACTCAGAGAGAAAGGTCGGAAGGAAGGGAAGGAGAAGGGATTCCGAGGGGTAGGGATGGAGCATGGGCTGCCATAAACAAGTGCTTACCGCAATCTAATGCGTCTGTAATGGCTCGAGCTCGAGGCGGCATCAGAGCGGCACACAGTATCTCCCCCAACAGTTCCACTTGCTCGCAGCGATTTAATTACTATGTAAATGTCGCATTCCCCAACCTGTCGGCCATGCCCGCGGCCTGCTTCGCCTCTCTCTTTCTCTCTCTCTCTCTTCTGTCTTTTTCCCTCTCTCTCTCTCTCGTTCACACTGGAGATTCCTCTCTGGCGCACAATATCATCAGCAAACTCTCTTCTTCCTCTCTTTCGCTCTTTAGCCAAATCGTCCTTCGCTGCAAGCTCTACCGAAAACCCTTCACGAAGCCCCGTTACAACGCTTTCTCGCTCCTTCTCTCTTTATCTCTTTCTCTCTCTCTCTCCCTCTCTCCACCACTCTGTCGCCCGATGTCCTTAATTACTTTATACGTTATATTATAGCATGAACGAACTTCCGCGACGAGAATAACGCCATCTCGCTTCATCACCGACAAGACATATTCTCCGCATTTCTCTTTCACCCCCTCGCGGTGCTCTTTCTCCCCGTCTCTTCGTCTCTCCCTCGCTTCGCATCCTCCGACGCTGTATTTCCTCTCTTTCTTCAAATATGTACGTATTCATGCTACTTAAAACATTCCCCATGACGGAGATAACTTTTCTCGAGGCTTTTAAGTTTCTGATAATTAATTCTGAAAATACTTTCGATTTCTTTACTTGAGTCCGAAGACCCATGTTTTTTAGAGTAATTATTCGTATGAAAAAAGTTATTACATTTTATCTAATTATTTATCCAATTCTGTTTAGATAGCAGTTTATTAATTCCGAGTAAAGTTATTTTTGTAGAAAAAATATGTTGAACGATTACAAATTATCTCAATAGAGAAAGAGGACAAAAAGAATTGTGACTGATAATTCTATAATAATTAATTAATTAATTAATTATACGTCGGGATCATTTTTTTATAAAATGGACATTAAAAATTGTGCTTTTATGACATAAAATTCTCTTTTTATGAGATAAAATAATATTTTAAAAGATCAGGAGTTACAGTGGATGGCGAAACGTGTGTGTGTGGGTGAGTTTTCAATTTTCTGAGAGAAAAGGGAATGGAGCCAAGTACGGCATAAGGCAAATCTGTAAGGGATATTCACTTACAGAGCCTGGAAAATAAAAAAGCGTACAAAAGCCTCGGAGCAACGATGCCGCGCGTGTACGTACGCGGGGATTTTGGTACACATTTGAGAGTATAATGCGAATGTGTATTCGCCAAGAATTCGTGGCCACTCTTTGGCCCAGCTCCAACGGCGAATTTGAAAATCCAAATCGCGTTCTCTCATCTCGTTTCGTTTACGAAAAATGTGACTTTTCGTTCTGGCTTATCTCCCTCTCTTCTTTCTATTTGCGTTCGCTCTTTATTTTTTTTTATTATTCCCTTCCATCGTTTCCCCTTCGTCTCCGTTCTCCTCGCTCCGGTTGGCCATTTCGCTCTATTATATTATACGTCCATGCATTCATTCATACATAGGATGTGCTCAAGATAAAATTGCTTCTACATGAATTTCAATGCCTCCGCTTTATATAATATAATACAGGATAGAAAACATCGGGGAATCCGTGGATCGTAATTTTTCATGAAGGTAATAAGAAACAGAACGATTTTGTCCAATTCAATCGAGAAGATCTTACATATACGCGCACCCGGGGGAAAAACAATTTCTTTCGGAAGAAAATCAGAGTCAAACTATCCAATTTCATTAACTAAATATTAGAATGATTTTTCATTTTTACGTCTCCGTAATATAAAAATTTCGTATTCCATTGAATTACTTTTTTATTTCCGGAGTTGTACCAGTTTATTCGTTGAATCGATCAAACAAATCACCCGTCAAATTTTATTTTGTTGAATTTTCTCGAATTATAAGTTTTATGGACGATATTTGATAGTACAGAATATTGAATATTATTAAATATCAACTATTATCCCTCAACAAAAATAAATATGGTGAAACATTTCGCGTTTTTGATCTGTTGAGCGAATTTTTTTTTTAAGTTAATTAACTTTACCTAATCAAACACGGGTACAGCGAATTTAATTTGAATCTCGTATTCATGATATAGATTGAATACGATTTACAGCAACAATCACACCATTTATAATATTTTGAGAATGCCTCAGGTTTTTTGCTTTCATGTGCGACGATCCTTCATCATTGGTATTTACAAATATGTGTGGATCGTTGCTGAAATTGAAATTATTATTAGTACAAAGAGAAAATTTATGTAATTTTGAAATATAAGCCAAAAGTTGACAAGAAAAGTTATAAGTTGAAATTCTAATAGAATCAAAAGGGAAAGTGAAGTTAAATTCGTGATTAATATTTAAACACCAAGGGAATTCCTAGAAGAGGAAAAGGGATTTTGTACCCATTCCAAAGAGCGGCGGAACGAAGAGCTTCGTTGAGTGTGAATGTGCCAATAATTTGCACACCAAGTTTATTTATTTATTTATTATTCTTAATGAATTTTTGACTCTACGAAGCTAAATTTATAAGAAGGAAAAGAGATCCTTCTTATCTCGGAGATATTTCGCCAAGTGTTTTTAGGAAAGTTTTCTAACGCGAATATTTAATAAATAATTCTTCGTTTCGTAAAAATAATTCCTAAATTTCTTTTCTTGAGTGCAAGGGTCTACAGCAGTGTAGGGCTTTCACTGAAGATTCAGAAATTCTAACTTTTTCTTAAATACCTGTCCTTTTATCTGGAACTCCAAATCGCCGACTTATGATGCTGGGGTTTGAAATTTCGAAGATCAAAGAGTACTCGTCCTCGTGTTGCCTTTCTTATGTACTCTTATAACGAGAGGAGAGTTACCCACTCTTATCTCTTGTCAAAGAGGGATGCTTTGAGGAGATGAGCTCGGGAGGGAATCACATAATTATCGTGAATGTGACAGGTTCGATGTTTGTGCTGTAAGAACGCCTAGTTTAAGGCGTGATTTCTTATCCATATCGTGATTGGCAGGTATTGATCAAAGGTGTGAGCTAGCAGTCTCTCCTAATACCAATGGCCGATGCCTCGCAAAGGCGTAGTATTCAAATTTTCATTTCCTCAACCATGTTCCGTTACAATAGTGATTGGATAATATTTAATTGATAAATAAATAATTAATTAAATAATTTATTTCATTCAAGTCAATGGCGAGAAATAATTTCTCGCATTTTCCTATTCGCGAGCGATTACTTGTTGCGAGATTCCGTTTAATATTTTTTTCTGTGGAAGGAACGTAGGTGAGGAAAAAAAACAATCGATGCGGCGTGACGTTTTTTCTCGTGGACATATCCATCTATTTCTGTTTTCTCGCTCGTAATATCAGTGGAAAGCAGGGATGGTTTTCTCACAAAGTACAAATGGGTCTTTGCCCGGTTGTCCGCAGTGGTGCGATAATGTGGCGGACCCGACAAAGAGAATGGAGGAGGCGGTCTTTGGTCAGTTTGTCAGCCTGTGGACGATATATATCTGGCCGAAGGAGAGAAAGAGAGAGAGGGAAAAATCTTCCCTACGCTTTCTCCCATGTTTCGGTCGGTCAGGAACACAGAGAACGTCCTCAGGAACGATTTGTCTTTCGCTTGCAAACGGATAAACTTCACGCAACCCCTCGGCCACTCTTTCTCTTCTCTCTCTCTCTATCTTTCTCTCTCCACTCCGTTTCCTCCTGTTTCTCATCCTGTCCTCCGTGTTTCAAATAATCGAGGGTCGTTACCGCGAAACGTCGTCGATTACTCGCGATAACTTCGACGAATGTTGCAGCCCTCTTGGGGTCTAATGAATTTCCACTTGAACGTAAACGGAGAAATTCGCCTTGATACGTCCATTCGTGAAATCGTAAAAATTATTTTTTTCAGTACTGGTCAAAATGATAAGTACTCACAATCACGTAACAACATCAAAAAAACCTTTGATCTGATTTTTTCTTGTCTATTTGCATTTATACGTATTAAAAATCTTGCTATTGTGCATACAAAATAAAATTTAAAAAAAAACTCGAGGAACCAAACATGATTTTTATCCATATTATAGAAATAACAAAAAAATAAGAATCAATGAAAAATAGTGGATAAAAAAAGCTTCAGAATGCCTGCAGCGTTCGTGATTTACGGCACGTTTTTAATTATTATACGAGAGAGTACTGGTCGAGAGAGGAGTGACGGTGGTTTGGACACTTCATGTGTGATGAGAATGCGAGCTAAAAATAAATAAAAAAAGAATTAGTATGGAGACGGTAGGCCCCGGGTGCTCGAGCCCTTTCTTCTCAACCCCCTGGTAAAGGTCGAGTGGTGGTGCGTTGTTCGGAAACGCGGATTACATTTTCTCTCCCCTTTTCCCCATGGTATCACAATAACGACGGTATCACGAGCAAGAGAGCAGTCATAGGGGGTTGGTTACATTCACTGCCCACCAAAGTCAAAAGCCTGGCAGGAAGACAGAGAGAGAGAGAGAGAGAGAGAGAAAAGGAGAGAACATTGTGGGCGGGAACGAGAGGGTGGTAAGGGTGAATTATGAGTGCTCTGTGATATCGATGCATCAATTTGGCTAAACGAAGGATTAATTTAATAACAAGTCAGCAGGAGGGGAGCTCGATGATGTATAGACCAGCGAGGAACTATAAACGGATACTTTTCTCTCCTTTTTTTCATTATATTTTGTTTTTACTTGTATGTTCTCACTTCTTTGTTTTTCTTCTGAAGGGACGTTCAGATTTGTATGCATATTTTATTTCGTCTGTTCTGTATCCTCTTTTGGTCCACGAATATCTTTTATTCATCAAGAGTGCACGTTCGCACTCGTAAGTTGGAATTTATCATAGTCAATCTCTATTCTGGATAGCAGATTTGATGAATAAAAATTTTTCTTTTAAAATCCAGTTATTGGACGGTATTCCTTTTACTAAACAGCTTTTTCTTTAGATTTCACTGAAAATTTGCAGGGAAATTCTTTGATGCCATATGTACAACTGTGTAAAATTTCAAGGACTGTTACCGACTGAAAAACCAACATATGAATTCTTAAAAATCATCATGAATTAATCTCATTCTCCTACGAGAGCCCGTGATAAATATCGCGATATTAGTTACCAGTAGTCGATGAACTTAAATGAACTTTGGACTTGAATGGTCCACTTGGAATATAAAAAAAACAAGAACGCCATTTCGATACCCTCCACCCACACAAGGAATACCATAATTTCATCCAGACGTAAAAAATATAGAATTAATTTTCTGAATTCTGGAAAAAAGCAAAGCATCGAACTCTCAGGATCCATTGAAGAGATTTGACGTAAGTATGATTGACTGGGCGGAAAGAGAGCAATCGAAAGATTGTCGGGTGCATGTTGGTCTTTTATTCAGCAGACCCTCGTTTATACACATGTAGATGTAGTTACGTGTCTTCGCACCCTCACTTCACCCCCATCATCTCTCTCTCTCTCTCTTTCTATCCTTCATCTCTTCATTCCTCTCTCTTTCGGAAGCAAATGCACAGCATTAGCTGGAAGAGGGCATCATCTGTGCCCTGCTCTGTGGATCGTTACAGAAGGGCGAAACATTCTCCGTGGCGTTTCGAGGGGATTCCCACCGTGGCTGGGGAACCGGAGCGCTTGACGAAGAGAGGGACCCCGAACGGTCTGTTCGAAAGCGTGAACCCGGGTGACACGAGCGATGGAGAGAGAAGGTGTCGGAGAGACGGAAAAGTCCCGGGGAAAAAAGAGACGGAGGAGCCAGGATGAAGAAGAGAGAAAACGCGCTTTCGGGAAGGTTTAGGGTGCATATCAGTTTCATCGCGGCGTAATGTTACTAAGCGACAACTTCTCTCGCACACCCTCTATATCTGTCATGCCAATTAACCAGCTTCCTTTCTCCCTTTGTCCTCGCTTCGAGCCTTCTCTGTCTCTCTCTCTTCATCGAGCTTAGCTCGGGCTCTTCCTCTCGTCCTGCTTCCTGTCAGGGGCATTGTGCAATTCTGGTGTATACACTTGTAACTTTGTATCGTCACCGCTACTTCATACCGTGCTCTAAACGCTGCTATTACTTTTCGGATCTTGAGATTTTACGCGACATTAAATAATGAGGACTGTTTCTGACGAATTTAATTTCTTCAGATCAAATCTCCATGTCTATGAAATGAAAAAGTGACGAAAAAGCAAAAATACGTAAAAATGTTGCTTTTATTTTTTTTAGCTAATGGGTTTGAAGTTTCTGTTGACTTGTTTTCACGGTTTTCTCTTCTCGACATTAATCTCCGATTTTCTTTCCACCGCTACGAGAGACTTTAAAAAATGGGGACAGATAGTCTCTGTTGTGAAGTTGAAGCAGGCTGTAAATTTGGCCATTATCTGTTAGTCGAATATCCGAGGATTTTCGTCTCGTTCATGAACAAAGCTCGGAGAGACTCGCGTTCGAGCGCAGTCGGTGGTTTTCAGTATTCTCTGTATCGAATTGTAAAATCAAGACGCGTGCGCGGATTTATACTCTTTTCTCCCTCTCGTGCCTTCCGTGGTCACCTTCTCCCCGTTCTTGTCCCTAGTCTCGCGCTCCGAAGTCTCGTAAACTCATCGATATCGCGATCCGACGGGATTCCGAACTGGGAGAGAGATCGAAGGATTTTAAAACGAAAAAGGGGCAGATAAGCAGACGCGCATCTCGTCTAAATTTAAATACATTCACGAACACATTTTTTTCAGTAAAAGAGTGGTTCTGTAATGTTTTATAGAATGAAAAAGCGAGAACGCAATATCTGTAACAGTGTTTTGACAGCATGAAATATTTGAATTCTTGTACTGCCTTATTACGTCACAATGTTGTATTTCGAAATCTATGCACTTCTCTTATGTATAAATATGATTTATGATTTTAAATTAAATTAGATCAATATTACAGATGTTTATAAAGATTCTGTAACGCTAGATTGAAAAATAAATCGAAAACAATTGTCCAAAATTGCACAAATCCACTATTTCATTTGAAATTTTGAACTAACGCGTCAAGTTCATCTTCCTGGATTTGGTAATACATTAATCGGGGGACGATGGTCCTCACAGCTAAATTTCGGATTTCTCGACGAAATATGCTGCGCAGCGGGCTTATTACGAGTAAAAATAATACTTTTGTGCATGTGTATAACATCTATATGTATTTATAGAGATGCGGCGAGCACATATCCGCGGGAGATGCCGGTTGGACGAGCCCATGGGTTTTATCCCCTTCGGTATAAACATGACGGGTTTTATTGTTTGACGTTTTGTTATCTAATTGGTCGTTACTCGGGGGCTGCAGAGAGCGCGAGCCGCGAGAGACTCATTCCATTCCGAGCATTTTCACGTCCCCGAACCTTTCTCTTTCTCCCTCGTTCCATTCCATTTCGTTCGCCATCGCCGATCGTATCCCTTTCAATTCGTAACCATAACGTTTCCAGGCATATACCGAGAGCAAGAGAGAAAGAATAAGAGAGAAAGAAAGAGAGAAAGACTCCGGCAATCGTAATTCACCGTCTCTAACTGTCGCTATAGTGTCATTGCATTTAGTGCTCCCCGGATATATACGCGTTTCTCTCTCATACGTGAATCCCATGTATTAAAAAATATCCATACACAAGGCTATGGATGTCCGAATAAAAGTTGTATAAAACTGCAGACACGAGCCTCTCTACAGATACGGCCATTTTTTTTATACAGTCGTTTGCTCGGGAGAAATGAAAACGTTTCGGTTCAATTACAAAACGTGAAAGAAAGGGAGAAAAGGGGAGAGCCGAAATACGCGCATGAGTTTGGTGGAAAAGATGGGATTTATTAGCTCTGATCTCTTCCAACTGAACTTTCGAATCAATCCGTGATGAATTATATATTAAATTATATGTATTCATTCATTCGAATTTTCTAGCAATTTTGTGAAGTTCTAATTGTCATGGAAATTGTTTAATTTTATTATGAAAATCGAATCATATAAAATTAATGGAAGATACGCGAACTTGGTCGTTTTGTTAATTAATTTTATATTAAAATATTAAGGTAGTTCGATGACGGCTACGTGAGTCTTTGAGTGTCTAGCAACTAAATGAAATAGCTTAATCTAAAACCGGCCTTGAAATTACTCATTTATCAATTCTAAAATCACAATTCAACAAAATTTTTATTTCACCGCAGGTTTTAAATAAAAAAATTCACTTTGTGATAGTTTTGACGA